>VZDJ01000040.1:7692420-7716479 GCA_008694505.1 Cyanoderma ruficeps
CAACCAAAAAAAAACCCCCCAAAAAAACCACCAAAAAAAACCAACCCCAACAAAAATCCCAGGTGATGTTTGCCAGCTATCCCAGTTTTGCAGCACCAGTGAAGGCTTTAGAGCTGCTGTGCAGCAGCAGGATTGTGTCTGTGTGCAGGGCTGTAGGACCTTTTGGGGTTTTTATGCAAACACACAGGGCTTTTGCCCCAAGCAAATAGACAAATCAAGCACACAACAAGAGTGCTGAGTGCAGTGTTCTCACTGCAAAAGAGAGCTTGGAGTTCTTAACAGCTCTGACATGGCAGATGTCTTAGTTTAGAAAGACAGGTATCTGCCAGGGAAACTGGGCTTCCCCTTAGGATAGAGAATGTAAACCCCTCACCCCCCGCCAAATTATAATTTTGCAATTAAGGGCTCTCAGGCAAAGATTTGGGAATAGGAATAACAGTTCTTTACTAGGAATATCAATAATACAAATGTGGTGGAAAAACAAAACCACCCCACCAAACCAGCAAACAAACAAACAACAATTTTGGAAAGCCCTGACAAAGTCAGAGCTACAACCTGATGCCCTGTTGGTCAGGGTGTTGGAAGCAGTCCAAAAGTGAGTCCTCCTGGAGTGGCAGATGTGGTTCTGTTGAGGTAGAAATGATCCTGTAGCCAAAAGGGTCCAGAGGTGGTGAGAAGGGTCCAGTGATGATGAGAAGGGTCTGGTGGTGGTGAGAAGGGTCCAGTCTTCCTCCAGTAATCAGGTGAAGCAAGACAGCCTCCTGGTCCGGAGTCCCAGTTTTTATCCAGGTAGGAACGGTTGGCTCCCCCCACTGGGTGGAGCACCTCACAATAGGATGATGGAATGTGGGTATATTTTGGGAAAGGGAACAGCTTGGGGAAGAAAACAGCCTGGGGAGTCGTAATGGCCCATCGTGGAGAAAGATAAGAACAATGCCCTACCTGGTATTAACCGTTGGGCCATTATCAAAAAGCACCTGCCCCCCTCCCTCCAGAGTAAACAAGAGATAAAGAGGAACAACCCCCCAACTGTTTTCAGCAGATGAAAATGAATATACAATTTAGGCTCCATAACCCAAGACAGCAGGCAAGCAACTAAGTAGGAAAGCCTTTGTTCTTGCTTCTGCAGACATGGGAAAACTCCAACAGTATCAGAATGCCTTCCAGGGCTGGACAGGGCAGAAATGGGGCTGCAGTAGCTTCATTGCTTGTTGGGAAAACAGAAAAGGAACAGGGCATTTGCCTCAATCAAACTGACAAAACCAAGCACATAAACAGAATGCTGAATGCAGTGTTCTGTCTCCAAAAGAGAGCTTGGAGTTTTTGACAACTCTGACATGGAAAAGAAGAAACAAGGCATCAAGGCATGTATTCTTGCTGCTGAAGACATGGCAAAACTCCAGCTGTATCAGAATGCCTTCCAGGGTTGGAAAAGGCACAAATGGTGCTGCACTGGCATCTTTGCATCCTGGCACCAAAGCAAACACAAAGGGCTTTTGCCCCAAGGAAAACAACAAAAAAAAACCACACAAAAAGAATACTGAGTGCAGCATTCTCTCTGCAAAAGAGAGCTTGGTGTTTCTGACAGCTCTGCCATTGAAATAAAGCAAGTAGGCAGCAGGGCCTTTCTTCTGGCTGCTGCAGATATGGGAAAACTCCAAGTGCAGCAGAATGTCTTCCAGGGCTGGGAGAGGCATGAGCAGCACTCCACAGGCTTCTGTGCTTGTGGAGAGCAGAGAAAACACACAGAGCTCGTACTCCAAGCAAAGACACCCCCCCTCNCCAGGTCTGCCTGCAGCGTTCTCCCTGTTCCAGGAATGGCAGAGGCACAAGCGGCGCTCCACGAGATTCTCTGCTTGCGGACAGCACAGAAAACACACAGGGCTCCTGTTCCAACGAAAGCCACAGAAGACCCCACGAAGGCCACAAGCTTTGCATGCAGTGTTCTCTCTGAAAAAGAGCGCTTGGAGTTGCTGACAGCTCAGCTGTGGAAATAAAGCCAGTAGTCAGCAGGCCCTTTCTTCTGGCTGCTGCAGACACGGGAAAACTCCAAGTGCAGGAGAATGTCTTCCAGGGCTGGGAGATGCATGAGCGACGTTCGACAGGCTTTTGTGCTTGTGCAGAGCACAGAAAACACACAGGGCTCCTGCCCAAGCAAAGCCACAGAACTCACCACCGAGGCCACCATCTCTACATACAGTGTTCTTTCTGCAAAAAGAGCTTGGAGTTGCTGACACCTGTGCCAATGAAAAAAAGCAAGTAGTCAGCAGAGCCTTTCTTCTGGCTGCTGCAGGCACAGGAAAACTCCATGTGCAGCAGAATGTCTTCCAGGGCTGGGAGAGGCAAAAGCGGTGCTCCGCGAGCTTCTGTGCTTGTGGAGAGGACTGAAAACACTCAGGGCTCCTGCTCCCACCAAAGCCACAGAACTCACCGCCAAGACCACTAGAGCTGCCTGCAGCATTCTCTTTGCAGAAGAGAGCTTGGAGTTCCTCACAGCTGTGCCATGGAAAAGAAGGAAGTAGTCAGCAGGGCCTTGCTTCTGGCTGCTGCAGATGTGGGAAAACTCCAAGTGCAGGAGAATGTCTTCCAGGGCTGGGAGAGGCACAAGCGGTGCTCCACAGGCTTCTGTGCTTGTGGAGAGCACAGAAAACACACAGGGCTCCTTTTCCAAGGAAAGCCACAGAAGACCCCACGAAGGCCACAAGCTCTGCATGCAGTGTTCTCTCTGAAAAAGAGCGCTTGGAGTTGCTGACAGCTCAGCTGTGGAAATAAAGCAAGTAGTCAGCAGGGAGTTGCTTCTGGCTGCTGCAGATACATAGGAAAACTCCAAGTGCAGGAGAATGTCTTCCAGGGCTGGGAAAGGCATGAGAAGCGCTACTCGAACTTCTCTGCTTGCGAGGAGCACAGAAAGGCCACAGGGCTCCTGCCCCAAGCAAAGCCATTGAACCTGCCATGAAGGCCACAAGCTCTGCATGCAGCGTTGTCTCTGCATAAGAGAGGATGTAGTTACTGACAGCTGTGCCATGGAAAAGAAAGAAGTGGGCAGCAGGGAGTTGCTTCTGTCTGCTACAGACATGGGAAAACTACAAGTGCAACAAAACATCTTCCAGGGCTGGGAAAGGCAGGAGCGGAGCTCCACGAGCTTCTATGCTTGTGGAGAGCACAGAAAACACACGGGGCTCGTGCTGCAAGCAAAGGCCCAGAACCCTTCACCAAGGCCACAAGCTCTGCCTGCAGCCTTCTCCCTGTTCCGGGGCTGGGAGAGGTACAAGTGGCACTTCACAAGCTTCTCTGCTCCTGGAGAGCACAGAAAACACACAGGGCTCCTGCCCCAAGCAAAGCCCCAGAACCCCACACCGAGGCCATGAGATCTGCCTGCCACATATTGACTTAGTATGGTAGTGTTGATCCAGGTTTTTGGACAATTTTCCAACTATGTGTTTGAAAGCCAGGGAAGACTCATGCAGACAAAATGCACTCTCTTCCCACCCATTGGTGATGAGTAGAAAAATAATAATTAACCAATAATTAACAGCTCTATTTTCTGCCAGTGTCCAAAGTGGCTTTTTTAGCTTTGCATGCTTTTAGTATGTAAACAAACATTCGTGGGATAAGACCATGGCTGCTCACCTGTCTAAATAATTCACAACATGGGGACTCTTACTCCTCTTCATGACTGTGATTTCATTAACGGTCACTTGCTTCCTCCTCAGTCCTTGAAGATTAACCCCAGTGTCTGAATGTTTGCAGCTTGCCTGACTTCACACTTGATAGATATTCCACCAGCAAATCACCTGCCTCATGATTGTGTAGAAGTGACTATGGTTGGACTCACCCTCTGCCAAGATATTCCTCTTCAGTGTATTTCCTCAGGGCATTTTCCATGCTTGCCATTTGCCCTGAGGGAAACAAAATGCAAGATGCTCACTTGAAAGCAGACATCCCACCATCCAAGAGATAGAACCCCACTGTCTGGGGCTCTGAGTCCTTTGTGGTCAGCTGGGTAACAACAACAACAACAACAACCGCAACAAGACAGAAAGCTCTGCAGTACAAATGTTCAGCACAGAGGCTGTTTTTCTGCAGTCCTTAGAAGAGATCTCTTGATAGAAAACAAACCACATGGAGATGCATTCCCAGGAGAGGAGGGCATCTTTTCCACCTTGCAGCAGTTTGCCAAAAGAATGCCTTTCCCTTTGTAAACCAAAGCAGCTCATGCTATAACCAATCCCAAAGGGGCCTTCAGCATCAGGACCCTCCCCCTTGATGAACAGGCTGAGCTCAAAGATGCCCTTGCCCGTGCCCCACATGAAGAACCACACTGCTTCTCTGCACCCTGACAGCACGGGGTCAGTCTCTGCCATTGCACTCCCCCTCTTAGCCCTGCACACGTACCCATCTTCCCACAGTGGACAAGGGCAGCAAGGACAGCAGTGCTCCTCATGTGCTGGCGTGACACAGACAGCTGTCCAGAGGAGATGCTGACCCTCTCATGAGCCCAGCCCAGGCCATGCAGAAGCCGGCCCAGACCAGGGGTGTGTTGGAGGTTTGTGCATGAACAGGATGGGACCACTGTGAGACGTTCCTCGAGCCTTTATTGTGACATCAGCCTCATAACAGGTTGAGACAATTGAAAGATGGCAACAGTTCACGTCTGCCAGCAGCAGCCAAAGATTGCTTTGTTACAGGGCATTTTAAAGACTTTCTAGTGAATAGTATATTGCTAAAGCTTACAGACAATTGTTCTAGCCAATCACTAAAAGCACATGTACACATGCTTCAAAAAATGCTTGCTTATATGCTTTCTATTAACAATACGCAATATTCCATTATTAAATTAAAAACATTCTGCTGTCTTGCTAAGCATATTTTTCTGCAGTCTTAAGGTCTATCCCAGACAAACCTAAAAACTACAACTATTGTTTCATGTCCTTGCTTGCTGTACTCTTGTACCTTTTCCTACTTTCAAACTTTGCAGTTGCAGCTAATTCCAAGTTCTTCTGCTCTTTTTGTTTCTGGTGCCTGCTTTCACAACTTTCTGAAAGGTTTCTTACCTTTAGTATTTCCCACGGAGGGGCTGCTGCCTTGAGGCAGCTCTGTGCTGCAGCAGCCGGGCGGCAGCGGGACTCTCCCAGCTAAGGAAGGCTCCAGCCTCTGCACTCACACCCGCCCTCAGGGCCAGGGCAGCCACCACAACAAAACTGCCAAAGCCCAAGCACCGGCACTGACAAGCAATGGGAAGAAGGCACAGCCAGACCCAGCCCCTTCCAAGCTGATGACCCCATTCAGGACACAACAGGACTGGCTTGGAGATCAGACACACCGAGGTGCAGATCAATGGCCTTTTTGTGCCAACAGGTGATGGGAGACAGAGAGTCAACTGGGCTCTGTTCTCAGCCCCACCAGGTCTTATCTGAGAGCACAGTATTGGCAGCTGTTCTGGGCAAGAAGGACATTCAATGACTTGTGCTGCAGAATCACAAAGGGCTTGAGTGTGTTCCTAGAGACTGACCTGAGCAGGGCTTGGGCCAATGGGTAGCATTCTAACAGTCATGGGAGTGACTGGGAATCAGGTAGGGAAAAGTGGCATGGATCTGAGGAATATACAGCAGAGGGGCTGGAGGCTGGCCCCTGAGAAATGCCCACAGTGCACTTTTATCTGATTATGCCCCAGGGATGTGTCTCTTGGACACATCTTTCTAAGAACAAAACTGGGATATTAAATACAGATTGTGATAAAAGTATCTGTTTTTTCATTGGAGGCACAATAAAAACACCACTTGCTCTCTGTTTCTGCTGTCACCTGATGTTCTTTCAAAGGAGTTCTCACTGACAAAAATATAATATTCTAATTTAAAAAAACCTGTAGACGTAGCAGTGGTAGTATGAACAGTCATAAAAATTACACCAGTAAGACACATGGGGCAGAAAAACTCTTTCAGGATGGAGAAAAAAATCTCTACCCAAAAAAATCCAGAAAACCCCCAAACTAGAAGCAAAACCATGACCAAAAGCAAAATGCCAAAATCAATCACTTTCTGTGAAGTTTTTTGCTCTGTTGATGGGTGAGAAGTCAGGAGTCTAAGGAGAATGTAGGAAGCTAGCCATTCTATCCAGTTTGGCCACTAGCACACAGGACCTGCCTGCATCATTTGCTAGGTCACAGCCTTCTGCTGATGCAAGAACAAGCCCTGCTTCTGCCTTTAGCAGATAGGGAAGCTCAGGCAAACCCAAGCACATCCAAGCTGCCCTCAGAGGCAGCAGGAACACCCAGAGCACTCTCTTGCTGCCTTGGTGCACAGCATTTCCTGTGGGGAGTCCTAAATGTCCATGTGACACCAAACTGAGGAGGATCATTTGGTACAGCTATGCTGACACGTGCCCACAATACACTGTCCCTCAGAGAAGAAAGACACAAGACGTACTCAGCAGCTCCAGGGAGTCATCCTCCATCTCCTGTTGCTGAGCAGCAGCTGTGTCAGTGCTGGAGATGAACAAAGTGCCTGGGCTCCACTTCTTAGCTTGGGCAGCAAAGACTCCTTTAGGTGACACTGCTGCTGCAGTAGCATGGTCAATAGAAGAGCCTGTGTAGATCTGAGACAACAAAGGAGTTTGTGTCAGAGCAGTGGCTGGCAGAGATTAGCCCTAGATTCCCTTTCAAATGCAAGCCCTTAGGGAGGTGCTGTCAGCCACATGCAGGGCTCTGCCATGGGTTTTTTCTGATGTCCACTTCTCAAACTGGATGGGTAAAACCCAAAGGCTGGTTTTACTTGAGTTCATGGCCAGATTAATTTTCCATTTTCTCCAAAATCCATTTGCATGGATTTTCTGAAGGGTGACTGCCAAAATGACCATTGCGTTTTCTCCCAAGGACTCTTTTCCCCCTTCAAGGGCTGCAGACACACTTGAAGCTCCTTGTTCAAATGTTCTGCCTCCTCCCACGGAGACCTCATTTTCTCCACCATCTTCAGAACGTGCTCAACCGGCAGCACTTCTGCTTGGGACAGTTTCTGTGCCTCACAGGAATCTTGGGGCTCCTCATTGCCAGTCCCTTGCTGGAAATCTTTGCAGGCTGCCAGGCGAGATGTCAACACTCCCACCTCGAGTCAAAGAGAACAAAGCAGTCAGAGAATCCAGCTTGTCCCTGTCAGGCAAGAGTCATTGACTGTGAGGAAAGGGAGAGGACCAGATTCACAATGGATATAGACAGCTTCTTTCAAGATCCAGCTGGGTCACCATGTTCACCTGCAAGAACACCTCAAGAAACAAGGAGAGTGGGAAAAGGCCAGCAGGAATGCATTCAGATGACTGCTGGCCAAAAGGCCAAAGCACTAGTGCCACTGTCCAGGGCAGCAGCTGAGATTCAGAGCAGGGAGTGTCCTTCAGAGTGGCTGGGATAGACACTAGAGCAGGATGGCACTCAGAGGCATCAGCCCAGACCCCTGCTGCTCTGCAGGGGAAAGGCAAGAAGGGCAGAAAGCACCAGGCTGGTGACTGCAGTGGCTAGCACTCTTTCACTCACTCGTCTTTTGTAGAGTCTCTCGTTCCTCAAAGAGGAGTTGAATGTTCACTTCTTTTCTTCTTTGAATTTTCAGTTCTTCCTTCAGCCTCTTGTCCCTTGCCTTGATCCTAGCCCGAGTTTCCTGCAGCTCTGCCTGCAGCTTCTCACCAAGGTTCTGTAAAGGGCAAGAGACAGAAGGTTTCATGAGTGGAGTGGCTGCCACTCTTCCACTCACTTGGTTTTCTTCATTGCCTCCCTGCTGACGGAGATTCCAGTGATCTTGAGTTCTCCTCATGTCTTCCTTGTTCCTGCTCTTCACTGCCATCATGTCACTCAGAGCTTTGGGCAGCTCTGCTTGTGCCTCTGCCTCAGTGTTCTGTGCACACAAATGCAGAGCAAGTGAGTGGGAGCTGCCATCAAGCTCAGTTTTTCCTCCTCTTGCCAGGACTACAGCACTCAGCATCCTCAGCCACCAACAGCAAGTGCTGACTGCTCAGAAACTTGCAGCTCTGCCTTGCACCCTCCAGAACTGGCACTTATTTTCTTGGAAAGTTCAGGCTGTGGTGTGACCACAGCTGGAGACCTGTGGTCATTTTGCTTCTCTTTGGCCTCTTCTCTAGGAGCACAGGGAACCAGAGTAGAGTCTGCTCTAGCTTCTGTGCTCTGTGGACAGACAGGAGCATGAGACACAGGCCATTACCTATCATTTATAAACTTATTTCTATTCAGCTCAAGAATCAGCTCTACTAAGCACAAAATCAACTTTAATAGCAATGGGATTCTAAGTCAGACTAAATTCAAATGGGCTGATTCAACTGGACTGCAAATTGCTCTGAATTAGATATTCCCCCTGGCTGCTATCAGGAAGCAATGTTCTCTCTACAAAATTGGGCTTTTAGTTCTTTTAAAGCTCTGAAACAGAAAATTAGGAAATAGCCAAGGATGCCTTTGCTCTTGCTGCTGCAGACATGGAAATGGATTTTCCTGCAGCCGACTCAGCTGGCCCTCTACACTCTACTGCCACAGGCCAAGCTCACAGCTTGCTCCACAATGCTTAAACACCAGGAACATCAAATGTGCCTTTCTCACTCACCTCAGGATCGGCACCTCTGAATACCTGGCTTAGGTGACCTGCAGTGGGCATGGGAAAATGAACCAGATTCTTTGAGAAAACTGGAGACAACTGCAGCATTTTTAGAAGGTCTTCCAAGAAGGTCCCCCAGTCTACATTTTCAAAGTTGTCCTGCTTGACCCAGCAAATGGAGGAAATTACAGACTCTGCTGCCACAGACTCTCCCACGGGGGGAACACAACACCTGCAGGTTCCCTTGTAAATGCTGCCCACAGAGCCCTGGTCACAGACACCCCTTTGGAGCTGAAGGTGTTGACAGGAGCTTTACCCAAGTGCCATCCAAATGGTCTTTCTGTTTCCAAATCAACTCAGTCACTAAGAAAGAGCAGGAAGACATACAAAAGCCTAGTTAGGTGACACCCAGGGAAAACCTCTATTTACGTGCCAGGTTAGCCAGGAAATAGCCAGGATAAACAATGCCATAAACAGTGCAAACTGCAATAGTGAGATGCTCAATCATTGTGGCAACTGCTGTGCAAGTTTGTAGACTGTACTCTAATGCAAGCTAAAACAAGTCCCCTGCCAGTGTGCAGCTGCCCATTGACAAAAGCCTCAAGCAGGAGGATGCTTCTGCACTGAGCAAGCCCAAGAGCTGCTCTGACACCACTGAGGCTTTGCATGCACCAAGGCAACCTTGTGATGTCACCACAACAATGTGGCAACCGTGCCCTGACATCACAAAGCAAATGCTCTGCGTTGGTCTGTGAATTTATGCAGGTGGATAGACTGATGTTTTTGTAGGCCTAGGCTGCTCTTTCCCCCCTCAGCTGCCTTTTTCACCTCTTGTTTTCCCCCTGTGCCCCCTGTGTCCCCTGTTGCTGTGCTGGGGCCGAGCTGGCGGCCGGGCCGGGCGGAGCAGCAGTTCCAGCCCCGGGTGTCCCTGGAGCTCTGGGAGCTGCTGGTGGCCACAGGCACTGTCCCCTGAGAAGCTGCTGAAGGACGGTGAGACAGAGGGGGCTGAGGGGGCTGAGGAGGCACTGACGCTGCAGGGACGGTGACCTTGAGCTGCTGGGGGCACTGAGGGCTGTGGGGGAGCAGAGGGCCATGGTGGCACTGATGTGACAGGGAAGTGGCACAGGCTGAGACGGATGGCTGGTCTAAGGGGACGGGATGAGTCAGAAGGGATTGAGTGAGGTGAGAGGACTGTGAGGGGCTGAAGAAACCAAAGGGGGGTGGGGGTTTGCTGAGGGGATGGTGGGGCTGAGGGGATGGAGGGGCCAGCAGGGAGCACTGAGGGCTTCGGGACTGCAGATCTGCCAGGTCTTGGAACCAATTCCAGAGCCTCCACTTTTGCCACAGTTGTCCTGAAGGCCTTGAGGACAGGCAGAGACTGACAGGAGCCAGCAGGGAGAGGCTGAAGGCCACCAGCTCCAGCAGTGACCAGGGAGCTGCTGCTCTGCCAGCCCAGAGCCCGGGTGAGGCCACAGTGAGGGCCAGTGAGGCAGGGTGGAGGTGAGGGTGTTGTGGGCTTTGGCCATGGGCTTTGGCCAAACTTTTTCTTTCTAACCCTCCTGGGGAGGCACTGAGATTTGCCCTTCCCTGACTGAAGGGCAGGTGCTGCCAAGGGAAACGTCCCAATCCTGACTCAGTGCTCCTTTTGCTTCCCAGATGTGCCATCTGCTGTCCCTGTCCAGGAGAGCTGCCCTGCACGGCAGGAAGAGACCGAGGGAGAGCCTGGCAACTTGGGCAGCTGCAATCGCTGCTGATGGAGTTGGAGTTATGAGATGGTTACAGTTGGACTGAGAGAGTTAGAAGTTGATGGTTATTTACTGATGTAGACTGGTACTTGTACAGGCATAGATGTGTGTATATTGTTCTCTTGATGCATGTATATTGATGTGTCTACAGCTGTATTTATATTTACATGCTTGTTCAGATTTATAGCTGTATAGTTGTGTTCGCAGTGTTGTAAGGATTCTTATATTGGTAAATTGATATTTGGATATTTCTAGATAGATTTGTTATGTGTGTATTTGGATATTTCTTGCTTTATGTCCTACGAATTATGAATTATAGATTTACACCTGTATATTGTATGGTTATGTATTTATAAATATTTAAATATTTATTTGATAAATTTTGAGTCATCTGGTTATAGAATTCTATTTCTTTACTACGGCATCTGGGATTCTTTAGAGAGGGATACTGATATTTTTGTATTTGTATATGGGCTGTACAGTTGCAGTAATATGTAATGAATTAAACTGTTAAACTTCAATTCATATTTGTGTATAGTGAGTGGTTGTGGAGGGTTGCAATAAATTAATTTTTTAAACAAGTTTATATGTGTATCTATTTAGATAGCACAATTGTAACAATAAACTAGTTTTATAAGCTCTAATTGAAATCTGTATGTTTCTATACTGGCAGTGCAGGTGTAGCAATTTAAAATAAAATGCATTTTTAAACCGAAGTTGGTTTTTGTGTATTTGTACATTAGTACTGCAGATGTAATGATCTGCAAACAATTCAATGTTTCCACTAAAGGAAGTGTAGATTTTTGCTATCCAGAGCAATGAGCAGATGTAAAGTTGATGATGGGGGAGGATTTTGTCCATGGAATTCTCCATCCATGCCCAGCACATTATCCACTTGCACTCAGGCTAGGAAAGGCAAGCACAGATTTGGGATGGCAGCAGAGCCACACATTGGCCAAGAACTCGCTGCAAAGGCCTGCTGAGAAAACTCCAGGACTCCACAGAGTGTCCAGCTCCAACCACAGCCACCCAGGGAGGACAAATCCACCCCCATGCCATGGGCAGCTCTTCAGGAAGCGCTCCAAGTGTCCCTCTGAAGGTCATCCTGGAGCCCAGAAGCCAACAGGGATCCTGAGCCATCTCTGCTGCCTTTGGCAGCACTTTGGCAAATGAGCTGCAGCAAGGGGGAGGCAACAGTGACTGTGACTGCTGCAGACTGGGGATGAAGGAAGGGCCATGGACACTTGTGCTGACATGCTCCAGAATCCACAAGGATGGTGGAAAACTGGCAAGCAACAAGTTCTCACAGCCACGCCCATGATGGCAGCCCTTGGAGTGAAGTTCCCTGGAGGAACTCCCAGGGGAGTTGATGCTCAGATCAGCAGCAGCAGAAGCCCGCAGGATCTGGTCCTTTTCCTGGCTCTGTGTGCCAGGCACAGGCTGTTATGGCCTCTGCTCCCACAAAGCCCTTGCCCATGGAGGCTGCAGGGTCAAAGCAATCCCATTGCAGAGAGAGGCTATGCAGTTGAAGTCCACTGCCCTTGTGTTTTGGGCTGGAATGGCTCTCATGCCAAAGCACAGCAGGTAACCAGGGCTTGGGGAGGCAGAGCCTTTAGAGGGAAAGAGAGATCAGGCACTCACATGCCTGAAACTCCTTCAGGTCTCTTCTTTTGTACAATGAGAAATAAACAAGCTGGGGAGAGGCATACGCAGTCCTTTGAAAAAACATGGTGTCTAACAAGTCCTGTGGGAGAAGAAAAATAGGTAACAACTTTGCTTTGTTTTCATAGCCTGTGTCTTCTGCAGAGGAGATAATGGGGTGTGCAGGAGGGGAGGAATAACTGTGATAACCCAGTCTCCCTTCCGGTATACTGATATATTTTGTAGCAGTGAACATTATAGTGAATGCCAATACTTATTTAGCATCATGACATGCTGCTGCTTCATTGTAAAACTGCCTCAGCATGAAGAAAATCATCTTAATTTCTTGTCGGTTTAAGTAGATGTGGTGAGAAGCTGTGACACGCATTAAAACAGGTTTTCTAACCTTGTCATCCAGAGGGAATTTTCTGTTGCCTTTTCTTCATTGTATGCACAACATTTTGGAGTTGCTCAGTATCCGTCAGGGAGGTATCCACTAGTGACCAAAAATTAAAAAGGGATTATAGCATTCATTCTCTTTTAACACATAGTTGCACTAAGCTGTAGCTTCAACTTAATAATGAAAAGGATAGATTTTCCTTAATCATGCAGTGTAGAATAAATGGTGTAGGAGCAGCCACAATCCCAGCTGTAAGAACAGTTTGTTCTTGGTCTTAACAGGACATTGTAGACAAGAAAGCACCACAATCTTCATGAGTTACCTCTTAGGTAAAACCAAAATGGTTAATGGTGTAAAACTAGCAGGTGATGGAAATAACAAATGTCCCTAGATGAAGCAGGAGCCTGGGAGTCAAATGCTTGGAAAAAGAGACCTGGCAAAGCCAGCCCAAGGTGCAGGCAGGCATTTGGCTCAAGGCAAGAGGGAGCTTGTGCTGCCAGCACGGGAAGGGACTCCAGGCACAGGAGCTGGCCGGCGGCAGGAGCAGCTCCTGCTGTCACTGCCAAGGAAGGACTGGCAGTATGCAGGAGCAGCAGGCACATTGCTGATGGACAGCTGGCAAGTTTGAGGCGGGCCAAATGAGGAACAAGAGAGGCTGCTGCTTGTTGTAAAAGTAGTTTATGACATGGCTGGATCAGTCTCATGAAGGCCAGAGTGTTACAGTTTGTGCCATCATGCAAAATGCCGTCTAGCATAGAGTCGCCATGTCCCAAGCAGAAGCACCAGCAGCACCCCCGATACAATGCATTCTATCCATAAATCATCCAATCTGCTACAAACATGATGCTATTCCTGTCTTTTTGCACCTATCCTGCTCTAACACAGCTGCATGACAATGCTCATCATTTCTTACACGAGGCCTACCCCTATAGCCTATCTATTCTGTCTAGCAATGTTAGCAATGCTCTGTTATGTTTATATTATGTCTAGAGCTTAGTTAACTTTGTACAAGGTAATTCTACTGAACTTTATACTGGACTTCAGGGCTTTTCTATCAACTAATACAGTCTCTTATTTGCTTAAGGCACTTAAGGCATATTTTTACTCACCTAAAACTAAAACTCACATTCCCACTTCATGTCTGTGTGACTTTATGTATTTCAGTTTCTCTGAGGGTTTCAAACCAACCCCTGCATTCTCTTCTGCCTCTAAACCTGTGTGCATGGGGTCCTGAGAGATTTCTATCTGGTTTCCAACAGGGCTGGGACACGATTCCATGGGTCCCTTCTCTCCTCGTTCCCAGGTCTCCACACGCTGCAGGTGGTTTCCAGTTGTGACCTCCTGTCCAATGGAGAATCCATCCCCATCACCATCATCGGCATCACCCAGGTAACCCCAAACACTCCCGGGACCCCCAACCCCACCCTTGGACCCCAAACCCCCCGGACTCCGCTGCTGGAATCAACGGGAGTGCTGTTGCCCTGTTAAGGGGAGTTATAGTGGCAACCGACAAAGGGGCTCTTAAAGCGGCGATGGTAGACAGGACCCCAAAAATCCACCCTGGGAGGCAAATGGAATGGAGGTCCCCCTAAAAATGTCACTTAAAGGGGTCATGAGCCCCCCTTGAAAGGGGCTTGTGGGGCTGCGGCCCCACAAACACCCTAAAATAGGAAAAAAACAACCCTGTAGTGGTCGGATCCCACCGGGATCCCCCCTGGATGGCTGGAGCCATCGTACTGCTACTATGCACTCCCAGTATGATCCCAGTGTAACTCAGTCACCCAGGAGCTGCTCCCAGTATGATCCCAGTACAGCCCAGTCACTCCCACTCCTGGCATCCCCTCCCAACCCCTCTCTGCGTTCAGACCGGTCCCAGCTCCATTCCCGCCCCTCCCGCGGCTGCGAGGGCTACAGACAACGAGGGGGAGGAGGAGGAGGGAGGGAGGAAGAGGCAGAGCGGCAGCAGGGAGAGAAGAGGAGAGGAGGGAACCCGGCGGCTCCAGCGCTCCCTGAACCCGCAGGTGCCTAGGGAGGGGGAGCTTGCCCCAAATATCCCAGGAGGGGCCCCTGGGTTTGGGGTTTTTTGGGGAGGATGTTTGGAGCTTGCAGGGCTCCAAAGCCGAGGCACAGATGCCCCTTGGGGGCACATTGGGGGGTCCCCGGGAGGTGTTTTTGGGGAGTCCCGGTGGTGGCAGAGCCCCGGCAGCGGGCGGGGAGATGCGGGTCCCCCCTGGGTGAAGTTTGGGCTTCCCAGTGTTATAAAAGTCGTGACACAGATCTCTTAATCAAAATCTAAGCTTTATTATTCTGCAGATTAGATAGATTATAGAGATCTCGGATATAAAGTAATAAAAGAAAATAAAAAATAAAAGTAAATAACGCAATTTGGCCGAATCGAAATGAAACCGACAAGGGTTCCTGCCACAGCAGAGAGCAAGTCCGATCGTGACTGGGAGGCAGATATCAGACCAGCCCGCGCTGAGTCCGCGATCATCCGCTCTCCGACATGCTGTTCCCGGGGTCCCGTTTTTATACAGTTTATTTTTCCCCGGGCCAGGCTTTTCCCTGGAAATGGCCTTCCCATTCAATTTCTGATGTTGTTCCTGCCGAATCTGAATGGAGTTTCGAGGATTAGCTCAACCCGCTTTCAGTTGCAGAGAAGGTCTCCGTCCCCAGACGCCCCGATGTGAATTTTGGGGTCCCTCCTTGAATGGGAGCAGTTTCGGTTGTCTGGGCTGGGGAGTCCCCAGACGCCCCGATGTGAATTTTGGGGTCCCTCCTTGAATGGGAGCAGTTTCGGTTGTCTGGGCTGGGGATGGACCTGTCTCCTCTGAAGGCCGCGGTGTATACTTGGTTGCTGAAAGCTGTGGGGGCTGAGCCGGCATGTCCTTTTCACTTGCTGATGTTGTCCCGCATTCCTCAACGATCGCCTCCTGCCTCTCTTCCGTGGTTTCTGGTAGCTTTAGGAGTTTAATTCCTCACCCCCCCAAATCAATATGTATCATTTTTATAACACCAGGCTGGGCCCTCTGAGCTCTGCCGGGGCCACGTGGGGACCGGCGGGACCAGTGGGGGAGGGGGGACCCCGGGACAGCCACGGCTTCCCTGAGCGGGACCCCAGAGATGGGAGAGCCCCAGAACCGCAAAGCGGGGATGCCGAGAGGGGGGGACCCCTGGGATTGCCGGGACCCCGTTGGGGGGTGCTGGGGCAGGAGGGGCGGGATGGCTGGGAAAGGGGTTCGGGGGTCCCGGTGCCAGCAAGGGCTGCTCCCAGAATGAGCTCAGAGTCTCCCCCCGTGTGGTTCCAGTTTTCTCGGCACTCCCAGTATGAGCCCAGTCATTGCCAGTATGATCCTGGTCACTTCTCCCCACTCCCTGTAGGATTCCTGTTGCTCCCAGTGTGAGCAGTCAGTCCCAGTCATTCCCTATTATGATACAATTTGCCCCCAGCACAGTCCCAGTTGCTCCCAGTTGCTCTCACTTTCATAAAGTGTTGTTCCAGTTTTCCCAGTTGCCCCTAGCATAGCCCCAGTAACTCTCAGTATGCTCCCAGTCTGAGTCCAGTATGATCCCAGTCTCTCCTAGCAAGGCCCCAGTCACTCACACTTGCCCCCAGTGTGGTCCTGGTTCCCCCAGTGGCTCCCAGTCTGGTCCCAGTCCCCACTTGCATGGTCTCAGGCATTCCCAGTATATCCCAGTTGCCCTGAACATTCTTGTAGTCATTCCCAGACACTCCCAGTTTCCTCAACATGGTTCACTTGCCCCCAGTTTTATCCCAGTCACTCCCAGAACATCCCAGCTCTCACCAGCATGCACCCTGTCATTCCCAGTTGCTCCAGTTCCTCCCAGTGTGTGAGCAGTTGGTTCCCAGCATAGGCCTGGTAGCTCCCAGTAACCACCAGTAAGTTCCATTCATACCCATTGACACCCACTACAATCCCAGTAAGATTGTAGCCACTCCCAGTATGATTGCAGTTACTTGCAGTCTAACTCCAGTCATTTCCAGTCCCTCCCAGTATGATGCCAGTGGCCCCCACTGTGATCCCAGTTGCTCCCTGTACATGTCAGCATGACCCCAGTAGCCTCCAGTATGATCCCTGTGATTGCCAGTCTCTCTGAGTATATCCCGGTCACTTCCTCCTCCTCCCAGTTGCTTTCAGCATGATTTCAGTTGCTCACAGCCACTCCCAGTCAATGCCAGTAGGATTCCAGTCACCCTCAGAGTGATCCCAGTCTCACCCAGCATGGGCCCAGCTGCTCCCACTGTGATCCCAGTAGGATCCCAGTTGCCTCCAGCAGAGTTCCAGTCGTTCCCAGCTCCTCCCAGCATGATCCAAATTGTCCCCAGTTGCCCCTAGAATAGTCCCAGTCCCTCTCAGCACGGTTCCAGTCATGCCCAGATGCCCCCAGTGTGGCCCCAGTCCCTCTGACTTGCTCCCAGTTGCTCCCAGCATGGTCCCATCTGTTCCCAGTGTGGTTCCAGTCACCTCAATATGGTTACAGGCACTTCCAGTATATCCCAGTTGCCCTGAGCATGCTTGTAGTCATTCCCAGTCAGTCCCAGTTGCTCCAGCACAGTTTTAGTTGACCCCAGTACGATCCCAGTCATTGCCAGTGTGATCCCAGTATGATCCCAGTACAAACCTGTCCCTCCCAGTGATGCCACTGCTGGGATCCCCCAGCCCTCTCTGTGTTCCCCCCTGCTGAATCTCCAGGCTCCTGAGAGAAGCCCCAAGAGCTGGAAGTGCCCAGCCAGGGCCCCCAGCAAGGCCCAGTTTGGATGTGCAGCTCCCAGTTTTCCCAGTTTCCCTCTCCTTTTCCCCGGGCTGGGTTCCCCCTGTCCCCAGCAGGTGGGAGCAGCCGAGAGCCCCGCGCTGCCCATCTCAACCTGTCCCGGCTCCATCCCCACTCCTCCAGCGGGCTGCCAGGGCTTTGGGAACGGGGTACCCAGGGTGTTCCTGCTACTGGGGGAGGTGGAGTGATGGAAGAGGAGGGATGGAGAAGGAGAGAGAGAAGGGATGGAAGTAGGGGAAGGAGGTGGGATTAGGGAGAAGGAGGAGCAGTGATGGAAGAGGAGGAGCAGTGATGGAACAGGAAGAGGAGGGACAAAGGAGAATAAAGGAAAGGAGAGGGAACTATGAGGTTGAGCACTCCCTGAATTCAAAACCCCTCAACCGTGGGATCATCATCCCCTTCCATCCTACAGGTAGCTGGGGAGGGAGAGCTTGGCCCAGACATCCTTGTAGGGCTCCCCCCTGTGGGGTCCCTGCGTTGGGTTTTTTAGGGAGGAAATATCTTGAGAATGAAGACCTTCAAAGCTGAGTGGAAAATGCCTCTTGTGGGGGGACATTGGGGGGTCCCAGTGGTGGCTGCTGGCAGAGGCAGCCTGGAGCAGCAGAGCCCTGCGTTGCCCAGTACCCCAAAGTGGGGAGCCCAGAGAGGGGGGAGCACTCCGATTGGTGGGACTGCCTGGAGAGGGGCAGGGGGGAACTCCTTGGACCCCCTGCACCCCAAAGCACAGAATAAGGGGAGGAGCGACCCCGAGACTCCAAAAACCCCCCGAATCCCTAAATGGGGAGACAGAAGAGGGAGAAGTTTTTGGATTTCTGGTACTCCCAGCAGCCTTTGGAGGGCAGAGATGAAGTAGACGGGGGAACCCCAATACAAGTGTGACCCCCAGCAGCTGGGACAGGGAGGAACCCCTGAACACCAAATGGGAGAGGCCAGAGATGGGGAATTCCTGGGAGGCATTTTCAGGGTTGAATCCTGGTGTTTGGGAGGTTTTTATAGACCCCAGATGTCTGGTCACTTCTGGAGATGGACTTGGGCAGAGGGACCTTCAAAGTCAATGTACTCATCCCATGTTTTTCCCAAAATCAGGATTTCTCATTCCCAATCCTTGGCCAGATGAAGGAGAAGGCTGCGAGGAAGATGCTCCGGGACACCCAGGCAGGTGAGGAGGAAGTCACTGGCCCTTTGCCTCTCTCCCCTGCTTCATCTCTCTGGCCCAGCATGTCCCCCGGCTGCAGGACAACCCCGCCGCCAACGCCATCCTGACAGGGATGGGTTGGGGGTATCTCCTTCCCCTTCCCTCTGGCATGGAGGCAAACCCCATCGTCTCCTTGTCTTTCTTCCCCCAGACAAGGAGCTGAGAATGGAGACCAGGGAGGACAAATCCCCGTGGTAGAACCTCGTGGAAGAGGCCATTTTGAGCAGCTCCATGGGGCAGGAATCCAATAGGGAGGAAAAGTCCTGGAGATCCCGCATGAGGAGGAGCTCCAAACCCATCCCAGGGTGCTCTGAGTAGGAAAGACCAACCCTGTGCCAGGAAGGTGGCCAGAGATCGAGCCAGAGCTCAGACCTAGTGGTCCATGACAGGGGGGAGCCCTAGTGCTTAGAGTGTGGCAAGAGCTTTAGCAACAACTCCTGTCTGACCTGCCACCAGAAGATCCACACTAGGAACAGTCCTACAAGTGTGGGGAATGTGGGAAGGGCTGCAGAGACAGCTCCGACCTGATCCTCCACCAGAGGACCCACACCGGGGAGAGGCCCTACAAGTGTGGGGAATGTGACAAGAGCTTTACCCTCAGCTCCCACCTCACTTAGCAGAGGATCCACACTGGGGAGAGGCCCTACGAGTGTTCTGAGTGTGGAAAGAGGTTTCACACCAGCTCCAGCCTCCTCCTGCGCCAGTGAATACACAGAGAGGAGAGGCCCTTCTGCTGCCCTGACTGCAGGAAGGGCTTCAAGCACAAGAACAACCTCATCAGCCACCAGTGAATCCACACCAGGGAGAGGCCCCACGAGTGTCCTCAGTGTGGGAAGAGCTTCAGCCAGAAGCTCTCTCTCACTTGACCCAACACCAAGAGGCACTGTTAAGGGAAGCCCTGTGAGTGCCCTGACTGTGGGAAGAGCTTCGTGCACTGTTCCAACTCCATCTCCCATCAGAGGACCCACACTGAGAAGAGCCTTGTTGACCCACAATCCTCAGTATCCACACTGGGAAGTAGCTGGTGGTCCTTTGGTTTTGCCTCTAATTACCTTTGGATTCACCTCCATCCCTTTAAAACACATAAAAGTGGAGTAAAAACCAAGAAACTCATCAAAGGCATCTAAAGCCTCACTTTTTACTTGTGTTTTGGGGGAATCTGGGATTCAGGGTGATACTTGGGAGGATATGGGGGGTTTGGGGGGCATTTGGTGTAGTTGTCTCCATTTCTTGGCACTCAAAAGGCAAGAGGGATTTACCTGTCACCTCAATGCCACTGAAAACTACTCAATCTCACCCCAAAATTACTTGATTCCACAGCCCTTTAGGGTGGAATGAAATTGGAAGGGGCTTGGGCAAAGTATGCTGCAAATCATAAGGGGTGAGATGGGCATTGGGTGGGGCAGGATGGGTGAGATGGGGATAGGGAGGGCTGGAATGGGGGAAATAGAGCTTGGGAAGGGGGTCTTTATGTCCAGGAGAGGTTGGGATAGGGACTGGGGAGGTGGGTTGGGGTCTGGAATGAGATAGGCCAAGTTTGGGGATGATGAAGAGAGGGGGAACCCATTCCTGAGTGAGTTTTTGGGTATTCCACATTCCCAAAGGGATTTTGGTGCATCCCACATTTCTGAGGCACTTTTGGGGCACTCTCCCATTCTTGGGGGGTTCTCTGAGAGCAGCTCCATGGAGTCCCATTGCCAGGGGTGGTGGCCTTGGGCATGAGCTCAGAGCTGTAGCCAGAGTCCATTGCCTCAGTGCCGGAGAGCAGAGAAATGATGAATGGCTCCAGACACCTCCACTGGGGCTCTGTGCTTTTCTTCCCATGGAAAAGGACTGTCCTTGTGTCCTGGGTTGTAGTATAGAATTTGCAGCAGTATTCTATCACCATCTTCATGAGCCATTTGTTGGAGCAGTGTTTCCCAGACCCCTCCCCCTGGACTGTCTTCTGTTAATGGCCCATCAGGTGCCTTGCTGTATGACTCAATAGATAACTGTCTCCGGGAGCAATCACTCGCTAATGGGCCATCAAGACTCTTCTGCATCACTCACCATCCCATTGTGAGATGCTCCGCCCAGGGGGAGGGAGAGGGGCAGTCTCACCTGGGTATAATCAGGGATTTGAGCAGCCCCAGCAGGACTGAATTCCCAGAGGACTGGAGCTACCAGACCTGTCTGCAGGATCACTGCTTCAGGAAGACCACCTCATCTGGACTGCTTCCATCACCCGGATCAGGTTGTATTCTGACTCTGTCAGTGGTCTTTTGTATTACTGGATTTATTTTTATTCTACCTTGTTTTTCTTTCCTCTTATTAAATTATTTCTTTCTGACTTGGAGCCTCTCACTTGGTTTGTTTTCAAGCCACTACACCTTGTTCATGTGCCCATGGCCAAAATCAGGACTTTACCCTCAGATTCTATTCAAGGTTTGTTCCCAGGGAAGAGCTGCAAGGACAGATGAGTCTTGCTGGCCTTGGCCTCCTGGGGGCCACCTCTGATCTGCCTTCAAAACACGGGCTTTGTACTTTTCTTCCTATGGAATTAAACATCTTTCATGTCCAAGTGCCCATGGCCAATATTGAAAATCTATCTCCCAAATTCCATATATCTAGGGATTGTTCCAAGACAGAAACTGCCATGAGAGACAGGTCTGGCTGCCCTTGCTTACTGTGGCCACTTTATATCTTCTTGCAAAACACTTGTACCTTGTGCTTTTCTTTCATATCCTTGACTGGGCGCCCATGGCAAAACTTGGAATTCCACCTCCCAAATTCCATCTATCCAAGTATTGCTCCCAGACAAAAGTCACCAGTACCACCAAGTCTAGCTTCCCTTGGCTTCCTGAGGGTCTGGTCTCAGCTGCATTGAAACACTGGGGCTGTGCTTTTCTTCCTATGGAAAAGAACCATCCTTCTCCTCCAGGTGTCCATGGCCAAAATTGGAATTTGGCCTCAAAATTTCTATCTATCCAAGGATTTCTCCCAGAGAAGAGCTGCCAAGATGAACAGGCCTGTCTGACATTGGCCTCTGGTGGCACCTTTCATCTTTCAATACTGGGGTTCTGTGGTTTCCTTCCAATGGAAAAGAACTGTCCCTCTTGTCCAGGCACTCTTGGCCTACAGCACTTGAACCACTATATAGGCACAAAGGAGCTCTGTGCTCAGTGGAGAGGAGACTGAGGACAGCAGAGGAGAGTCCTGGGACAGATTGAAGGGTGGTTTCAGAGATGGTGGATCCTTTTGACATAGTAGAAAAACAGTCAGAGAAAGAAAAGAATAATGCAAAGGGCAGCTCAGACTGGACACCAGGAGAAAGGAATTTCCCTCCCAGGGCAGGGCTGTGGTGCAACACATCCCCCAGAAGGAGCCTGGAGCAGCCCAAGGCTTTGTGTGCCCAGGCAAAGGCAGGCAGGACGCAGAACTGTCAGCAAAGGAAGGGGCCAGCCAGGTGTGGCAGCCGGGGGGTGACGACAGCCTGCAGGGACAGAGGCACAGGGCATGGACACCATAGGACAGCCTGGGCTGGACAGGGCACAGGGATGGGCAGCAGCTGAAAGGCCCTGGCAGAGCCAACTCCTGCAGCACTTTGGCCATGGCTGCTGGCCCTGGGCCTGAGGCCAGGAGGGGACAAGTGACCCTTGCAGCCCTGGGGAGCCTTGTCATTGCCTCCTTGTCCCTGCTCAGCAGCCTGGCAGGGGCTGCCCCATGCTCCTGCCCTTGGCACTGCACATCCCAACATCTCTGTGGCCTGGGAAGAGCTCTGAGCAAGGAGGGAGGGACAGGATCTGCCTTGCTGGGGGCTGGGGCTCAGGCCTTGGCCCTTGGCATTTGTGAAACACATCCAGGTTTGCTCAGTATCAGAGACACCTTTGCCTTGTTTGTCCTCACATGTCATTGCTGCCTGCAGTGTTCTGCTCTAACTGGAACCTGGGGACACTTTCTCAGTCCTGTTCCTCAGCGGGACCCATTAAAACTTCAGGAAACTTTGAAGTTTGATTGTGACTTTAAATTCTTGAAAAATTTATTTAACTGACTCTCAGGGACTGATGTTCAGGGACTCAGCACTAAACCTCCAAGAGGGTCATTAAAATCCTTGTGCTGTGTCTGTGCTGATGAGCTGGGCCAGGCTCCTGGCATGAAGGCACATCCTGGCAATCAAGAAGAGCTTCCAAAAGACATTTCCCCTGAGAAGCAGCTCCTCTCCCAGTCCAGCAGGGCTGAGGGCACTGCGGGCAGGTACCTGAGAGCAGTGAAGCAGACAGAGGCTCAGCGCAACTGGAAGGGAAATTTTAAGTCTATTCATGGAGAAACCATCACAACTTCTGATACAGTCAGCCTCTGGCTGCAGGGATCTCCTAAAGACCCGTGACAGGACTGACAGGACTGTAAGGATGGCTCTGCTGCTGTTCCTGCTTTGAGGGAGGATGTGCTCCAGAGCAGGGCTGCCCTGGGCACTGTCAGAGGGACAGGGCAGGATGGCTCCTCCTGCCAGGGACAGCTGCAGGAGCTGAAGCTGGGGCTGCAGCCAGGGGTGCCCAGGGCTGTCGTGCAGAGCAGCTCCTGCAGCCCTGAGGGCTCTTGGCCAGGCCAGGGGATCTGCCACCTGCCAGGGGCAGCTCTCAGCCTGCCTGGGAGCTCCCATGGATGCTGGAAGAGAGCTGTGGGTGCAAGGAGTGACTCCTGCCAGGGCAGATCCTGCTGTGGAGAGGGTTCTGTGTGGGCCAGGGCTTCTCAGAGCTCCAACTCATGCCCAGGTAATTTCTGAGGAGATTTTTATGATTACATTCAGGTGGAGTTTCCTGCTTGAGTCTCTGCTTTTCTCAATCTGTGCTCCCACTTTTCCCTAGCTCAGCTTGGTGGCAATGGAAACTCAGTTGTGCAGGGCAGAGCAGGGTCTGAGGCTCTTAAACCATCACACTGTGTTTTCCTGGAAACCTCAGCAAGTGCCTCCACCTCCCCACCCTCCAGATCCATCCACCATCACCTTTCCGTGGTGCCCAGGCCTGGGGGAGCTGTTCTTTAATCCCTGCAGCCCCGAGCAGCTGCAGGGCAGAGCCGTCCCAGGGGCTGGGCTCTGGCAGCACTTGCAGGGAAGGAGCCCGGGCCCACAGGAACAGCTTGGGCTTGGACAGCTCCAGCAGCAGAGCTGTGGGCAGGGAGGGAGGGAGGCAGGGCTGAGGGAAGCCCTGCTCCAGCGGAGATGTGGCACCTGCCAGCCTATAGAGGTCCACTTTCTGGGGGCTGCTTCACCGGCTAGCTTGCCCCTCGGACTCTATATGTCAGGTGTTTGCTGTTCCTGAATCTCAGGCTGAAGCGTGGAATTGCGGCGTGGAAGAAAAGAGCGGGCTCTGCTAGGTTTTAGATGGTCTTTATTTCCTCCCACGTGCAGGTGTCAGTTCAGGGAGGCAGAGGGTTCAGGAGCTCAAGTGAACAGGCTGAACCCCCTGAGCAAAAGCAAGAGCAAGAGCGTCGGGAGGGGCAAAGCACCCCACTTAAGTGTGGGGGGGGCAGTTCCCAAACAACAAGGAGCTCAGCACCAATGACCAGGAGGGGGGGGTGTAGCCCAACACAGAAACTTAACACAATGATGGAAGAAGGTGCCACTCATGTACCCAGACGAATCCCAGGGCCTTTTCCCTAGAATTTTCTAGATCTTACAACATGATTGACACCAGGGCCACACCATTAGGGGTTTTGGGGGG
>VZDJ01000040.1:7718846-7733816 GCA_008694505.1 Cyanoderma ruficeps
CAGTTTGTTCCCATGAGCTGTGAGTTTCCTGAGCTACTGCAGACGTTGTTGCTCAGAGCCAGGGCTGCCTGGCAGCCACCCCCAAACTGTCCTGAGCATTTTCTTTGCTTCACCTTGGCTTCACCATGGGAATGTCCCTTGGAAAACGGGATCATCCTACAGGTGCTTCAGGAATTGTCTGCAGGCTCCTGCAGTCCTGGAGCTGCTCTCTTGCCAGAGGCACCACAGGCCAGGGGGGCACATCTGGGCTGCTGTGTCTGGCTGAGGGGCTCCCTGTTCTGGGCAATGAGGAGGTGCTGCAGAGGCTCTGCAGGACTGACAGGACGGGCTTTGGGGCTGTGAGGAGAAGCTGAGGGACCTGGGCTGCTGGACCTTCTGAAGAGGAGGCCCAGGGCTCATCCTGCAACTGCTGCAAGGGTGGTTTCAGAGACTCACAGAATCAGCAAGGTTGGAAAAGACCTTGAAGCTCATTGAGTCGCACCTGTGCCCTGACACTGCCTTGTCTCCCCTGAGCCTCCTCCAGAACAAAGATCCCCCAGCTCCCTCAGCCACTCCTCACAGGATTTGTGTTCCAGAACCCTCACCAGCCTTGTTGCCCTTCTCTGGACATGCTCCAGCTCCTCAATGTCCTTCCTAAACTGGGTGGCCCAGAACTGGACACAGCACCCGAGGTGTGTCCTCACCAAGCCAAGGGGAAGAACACACTGCCCTGGACCTGCTGGCCATGCTGTTTCTGATCCCTAGGAGTCCCAGGGGCTGGATGAGGGAAATGGTGGGGAGGGGGTGGGGACAAAGTCTGGTTGATTGTCAGCCATGAAGGGTCATGCTTTTTGTATCTATTCAGACTGCATTAGCAGTTGCTGGGGGTCAATATCAATCGGACATCGCTGATTTCAATCTAGAAAATGGAAAAGGAAATTTAACAGAACAAAACAGTTCTCTCTGCATTGTTCTCAATGTAGGATATTTACTGAAAATAAAGACACTTTTGAAATTTGTCTAATGGACCACAGAAGAACTGAAAACTCAAATTATTCCCAAGGGCTTCTCTTGTTTGGGTGTTTATGAGCTTTTCTCACTGAATTCCTGAAACGAAGAGCTCAAGAAAGAAGAGGTTTCTGCAGTAGTAAAATTCATCAGCAACCTCCAAGGGGCTGAGGATCCATTCTCATCAGAATAGAAATGAAGAGAAATGGGCACAGCTTTCTGGCTGTCCCAGCTTTGGCATGGGCCCAGGGCCTGGAGCAGGAGCAGCTCTGGAGGGCCCCAAGGCCCGAGCTGTTGTGCTGGCCTTGGCAGATGGGATGGCAGGAGGGGCTGCAGAGCTCTCAGCACCTCAGGGACAGGGGAGCAGGGCACACAGGGAGCCTCCTTTTCCCTTGGCCAAGCACCTTCCCCATGACTGGGGCTGAGTCCTCTCTGAGCTCCAGCTGCTGCTGTGCCCTTCCGAGGGGCTGAGGCCGTGGGGCCCCTGCCCAGAGCAGCCTTCCCTGAGCAGAGCTGTGGGGCCAGAGCCGGCTGGACTGTGCTGGGGAGAGGCCCTTGGTGCTGCAGAGAGCTCAGGGCAGATGGCAGAGCTTGGAGGGAGCTGGGCCGGGGTGAGAGAGCCTGGCACAGAAACCATCAGTGTCCATCTCAGCCTGTGTGCATGTGCAGGGGCAGGACTCAGCCCAGGCCATGTGGGACAAGGCCAGCGCCTGTGGAAGGCTTGAAAACAGGCAAGTGGCTGAGAGAGGAGGCTGCTCTGTGCCCTTGGTGGCATGCACAGAGCAGGGAGGGGCCCAGGACATTTTCAGCACCAGCCTGTGTCCCCAGCCCTTGTCAGCCCTGGCTGCTCAGCCCAGGTTTACAAGGGGGTTTGGCTGTGGCCCAGCTCCATCCTCCTGTTGGGCTCAGGGCCTGTTCCCGGCCATGGCCAGCCCTGCCCGGCCTCTCTGCTGGCCCAGAGACCAGCAGAGCCCAGGGCAGGGCTGTCTGTGCAGGACCACGGGCTGTGCAGGAGCTGGCAGAGGCTGCCCAGCAGGGAGGCCATGTGGCACAGAGCCCCAAGGCTGCTGTGGGCACCACAGCACAGGGGCCATTCCCACCCACAGTGCTCCTGTCCTGCCCTGGGCCTGCACAGGGGCTGTGGCACCATGGCTGGGCCAGCGCGGCACAGAGGGGTCGGGGCTGACAGCAAGGCCAGGCACACACAAGGAATTGCTGGGCATTGCGTGTGCTGGGCAGGGCTGACTTTGCCAAAGGCACAGCTCAGCTGCCCTTGGTGGCTGCAGAAAAAGTCCAGAGCCCAAAGAGCTTCCATGGCTGTGCTGGAGACCAAGGCTGGAGGAGGGAAATGCAGGGCTGCTGCAGGATGGGGAGGGGATTGAATTCCAGCACACACCTCAGTTCTCTGATGGTCCCGGCACAGTGCTGGTCCCTGTTGCAGACTGGAGCAGGGCAGATGTCTATGGGAAAGGAGCCCTGCGGGGCTGTCAGGGGCTTGCAAAGTGCTCTGCTCTCTCTCAGCTCCTTTCTGAGAGATGCCAATCCCAGCTCAGAACCTCAGGGCACAAGTGACACTGCCTGTTCATGGGCACACAACTGATATCTGCCTGGAAAGGGGCACAGGTTTTAAATCCTGTTAGTTTCATAATATACAAGCAAATATTTATTATCTGGGTCATTTGAGTAGTTCTAAGAAGTGGCAAATTTTTCCCATCAGGAACAGGAATTTCCTGGTTCTACTGAATTCTTTGGCTGATGGCAGGAGGAGGAATGCTGACCTTCCCCTCTACCTTTGTCACCAACATTCATCATTGATCTGGGTGAGTGTTATCAATCTCTGCTCAATAACTGGTTTTGCTTTAATACGGTTGCTCCCAAATTGCTTCCTGTTTCACCCTGAGTGTCTCTGCAGAGGAAAAGGGCGTCGTTCAGGCAGTTCCACAAGCTCAAGGTTCTCATTTCGTGAGGAATCTGTGATGCAAATGGCCTTGTAAGAAGGATAAATGCAGAGGGAACGAACTAACAATTATTAGAAAAAAATCCCCCTCTTCCAAAATCCACCAAGTCATTGCCTGCGTTTCTCCTTTTCAGATCCTTTCTGTCCTCTACTCTGGGAGGTCCAGTTTTATTACATTACGGTTGTAGGTTGGGGACAAACAGACGACAACACTCACCAAGACTGTGTGACAAACAGCAGGGTTTCTTGTTCAGAGCCCCCTTTTTAAGGGCTGTAAAATTGCCGGCCTTGGACAACTGATTGCTCGGACCCTCTGCCCCACCCAGCTCCATGGCTTATGATACGTCTGTATTCAGGGTTGAATAGGATTGGCTGGGGTGCCCTGTTGGAGTTTAAATCTATCCTATCATTTCTCACCCAGGGACCTGTTCACTCCTCTTCTAGAGTGAACTAGATGAGCCAAATTTGGTTTCCTATTTATGGCCAAATTTACATGTCCAGCTACAGACCAGCTGTGCTTGTTCTGGTGCTTATCATGAACTGCTTGTCCTCTTGATCGACAGCAGCACAGGAGATGCAAAATGATGTAAACTGAACACCGAAACAAACTGCCTCTGTTGGCCCATTTTCATGTTCTAGGTCACTTTCCAGGTGTCCATGGAGATGTGTGAACGATTATCACACAACTCTCCCTTCCTGGCTGCAGGCTCTAGGGATCCTTGCTCTGAATTCAGTCAGGGTTGCATTCCCTAACAACTGTTGGTACCACCTCCTGTCTTCTTAGGTTAGAACAAGAACAATGAAAACCTGCTCAATGGCGCAGCTCCTCAGCCCAGCAGGAAAAGAAAGGACAAGTTGTCAAGTTCTCCAAACATTTGACCTGCTTGGCTGCAGAAGTTGTGCTGCATACAGTGTGGAAAGGCAAGAGAAGCTGCACTTGGTGGCACATCTTGGGACAGGAGCTTGACCTTGTTTTCCACAAATGGTTCTTGAAAAGAGCAGACAGGACTGTGGAGAAGATTCTTGGATAACTGAAACAGCTTTCCAGAAGTGAAATGAAAATGGAAAGAGACAATCTAAGATGTTTTCCTCTCTTTATTTCTATGCTCCCCTTTTCCATCTTGCACTACATCTCCATCCCATTAATAGCAAATGGATCTCACCTCTAAGACAGATGACTTAACAAGTTTTACACACTGTAAAATACCCTGAGATACACACAGTTTGCCTTCTCCTGCTGTTGCTAGAAAGCAATGCAGGAGAGACAAGTGCAAGGCTTGGCTCAGGTACAAATCTTCCAGCCAGGGAATGTGCCCCAATAGTGTTTGACCCTCAGCAGGGACAATGCACAGCGGCAACCGAGGGGATTCCTGTGCCGCTGCGCAGGAGTCAAGACTCTGGGTCTTGGCTCAACACGGCAAAGTTCCCGTGTTTGTACAGACTCAAGGGCTGTCCCCGGGGNCTCTTCCTCGCTTCTCCTCTCCCTCTCCCGCACTCCTACAAGCTCTCTCAGCGTCCCTTTCCCCGCGTCCCCCTCCTTCCCTGGACTCCCTCTCCCCCTGCTGGGCCGGGCCATGCCCCGGGCCCGCCCCCGGCCCCGAGCGGGGCCGCCCCGTCCCCGCCCACGGGCGTCCCGCCGCGGTCTCGCCTCCTCCCGGCTCTGGCCGTACTGGCGGTGGCGCTGCTGGGCTGGAATCAGTGCCTGGGGCTGCGGCGGTATCGCCGCCCTTCGGCTCCGCCTGATCCGAGCCCGGCCCCGGCCCCGGCCCCGGCCCCAAGCCCGGCCCCGGCCCCGGCCCCAAGCCCGGCCCCGGCCACGGCTACTCCCGGGCCCCGCGGAGGACACACGCGGCACGGCCGCTCCCGCCGCCTCCGCTGCGGCTTCCCCGGCCCCAGCTCCTGCGCTCAGCAGCGCGGCCGCCGGTCCCGAGCCGCTGCTGTGCCATTCCAAGGAGAGAACTCCTGGGGATGCCCAGCCCGGGGCGGTTGAAGGGCGCTCGGAGGCCGTTCCTCGTCCCGGGCCCAGCGCTGACAGCCGCCTCTCGCCGGCAGGGAAGGCGCAGGAGGCCCTGCAGGAGCGGTACCGAGTGGGTGCGCTCCTGGGGCGCGGTGGCTTCGGCAGCGTGTACGCGGCGACGCGGCTCTCGGACGGCACCCCGGTGAGCGGCGGGGCCAGCGGTGGGCACAGGAGGAGGTGGCGGCAGAGGAGGAGGGGGCGGAGGAGGAGGAGGATGGGGCTGGGCAGGGCAGACGGCCAGCTAAGCCCGCTGCTCGCCTTGGCTTGCAGGTAGCCATCAAAACGGTGCCACGGAACCGCATCCGACACTGGGGCCAGCTGGTGAGTGAGCGGAGGCCCAGCGGGAGAAGCCGGGCCGTGCCGGGCGGGGATGAGCCCAGGCCCGGCTGAGGGTGGAAGCTGCCAGGACGCCTCAAGAGGGAGCAGGCGTGGGGCCAGCGGAGGACGCCGAGCATCCCGGGCTGGGTGAGGGCTTCCCCACCCCTGGCACGGCATCAGCCCCACTGACGGCATCGTGGTCCTCCCGCAGCCCAACGGCACCAGCGCACCACTGGAGGTCGTGCTGCTGGACAAGGTGTCCACCGGCTTCCCTGGTGTCGCCCAGCTGCTGGAGTGGCTTGAGCTCCCCAACAACATCGTGATGGTGCTGGAGCGCCCGGAGAGGTCTCAGGACCTCCGGCATTTCATTCAGGCACGGCGGTTCCTGTCGGAGCAGGTGGCACAGGAGCTGTTCCGCCAGGTCCTGGAAGCCGTGCAGCACTGCACCAACTGCGGGGTCCTGCACCGGGACATCAAGCCAGAGAACATCCTGGTTGACCTGGCAACTGGACAGGCCAAACTGATTGACTTTGGCTGTGGCACCTACCTGCAAGAGACAGCCTACACTCACTTTGCAGGTGAGCCCACGCAGGGGTGTGTTCCTGGTCCCCGAATCTCATGGCCCAACATCTCGTGGCCCAACATCTCATAGCCCAACGTGGGTGTGGCAGCAGGGATTCTCCCTTTTGCTGCCAGTCATGGCACTGAGTCTTCAGCCGAGTGGCTTTTGAGCAGGGGTGGGTGGGGGGCCAGCTTCCAGCCCTGCTGGCAGCCTTTGCCAGCCACTCTGCCCAGGCCTGGTGCTGGGGCTGGGGCCACCAGCTCGACAAAAACACTCGTGGGTGGGGGTAGCAGAGAAGCGCGGGCTAGAAGCAGTGTACCAGCCAGTTTGGTGTGCAGGCAAGAATGGCTTGGACTGCTCTGCTTACCTTGTTTGCCCTGGCTTGATAATGTTTTTCGTGGCAATGCAGGCAGGGAGGATGGGGGCACAGTTTTTCCCCAGCAGAGTGGGTTTTTCCTTTGCATGTCATGGTCAGTCCTTGCCAAGGCTTCCACCGCCCTCTTCCGACACCAGTGGCTTTTTTTCCAGGCCTGAGTTTGTACACAAGTCACTGGTGGTGTTGAGAGAGCAGCGGGTCACCCCACGTGCCACTGGTGCAGCCGCCGCATGGCCAGGGATGCTGGGGCCAGGCTCTGGGGGCAGCAGCATCCCCATGATGAACTCCATCTGTATTCCATAGGAACACCGTCCTACAGCCCCCCAGAATGGACCAACTTTGGGTGGTACCACGGCGAGGCAGCAACGGTCTGGTCCCTGGGCATCCTGCTGCACCAGATGGTCTGCGGGGAGCACCCTTTCAGGACAGGCTGGAACATCAGCTTCGGCCAGCTCCCACTGCCACAACGGCTCTCTCACGGTGGGTCCTCATCTCTGGGCACGGGGGAATACCAGTGCTGGGAGACAGCAGCGGGCTTGTGAGCATCCTGCTCTGCCAGCTGCTGAGGAGGTGGCACATGTCGTGCTCTCCTGCTCTCCTCTAAAACAGGGAGTTGATGGGAAAGTTTAGACACAGCTCTGAGCACATGCAGCATAGCCTGGGCATAGGAATAATGGGAGAGGAGCCTTCTCCAACTGACTGGCAGCTTCTGGTTTCTCTCCCCAGAGTGCCAAGATTTGATCAGGTGGTGTTTATCCCTGCACTTCTTGGACAGGCCCTCATTAGCAGACCTGTTGTGTGATCCTTGGGTGCAGGATATTCATCTGCCCTAGAAGAAGGGAGAGAGCCATATGCACACTTTGATCCAGGGCCCTGGTAAGTTACAGCCCCACATGTGCCTTGGCAATCAGAAGCAAAGCACCGCAGACTTTTTGTCTTGCCTGTGTCACTGCTCAGGGGTCATCGGATGGGCACAGGCAGCCCTTGTGCTGGAGCTGAGCTGCTCTGCCCAGCACTGGTGGCCGCCATCCAGGCTGGTTTTGCTTGTCCTGGTTCACTGACAGCTGGGGCCGTGGGCAGAACACTGACAGCCTGGTCTCACCCCCAGGGAAGAAGGAGGCCCTGGACAAGCTGTACCAGGTAGATCTGCTGGTGCTGCTGGAGACGTGGAACAAAGATGACAAGCTCTTCCTCCACCTGGCCACCGACAGCTGAAGATGCTGGACTTGGATTCTGGCACCTTCTTCAAAGCCAGGCTCCACAGTGAATTTGCAGATGAGTCCACACCCCGGTGGATGCTCCCGGATTTGGGCATTGCACGGCCTGGCTGGGAACCAAAGGTTCCCCCTTTGCTGGGGTGGATGCAATGAATTCTTCAGTGGGCTGCCCTGCTGTTTTTGGGCAGGGCTGGAGGGGATGGGCTGGGGTGGTTACAAAATAGGAGTTGGCTCCTGGCCCTGCCAACAGCCCCCACCACCCACCGTGCCCCAGGCTGGGGCTGGGGCTGGGGCAGCCAGCCCAACACAAACAAACCCCCTTGGTGGAAGCAGCGGTGGGACTCCAGAACCTCTCCATGGGCTGCTTTGCTTTGCAGGCGAGGAAGGGCTCGTGCTGCTGCACTCCCCTTGTTTGCTTTGGGATCACCAATACTATTGGGGGAGCAGTGCAGGGGGGATGGGAGAGAACATGGGCTTCCCTCACCTGTGGCTGGGTTTTTCCCCAGCAGATAGGGGTTGAGCCTCTGACAAATGCAAGATCTTTTACCTTTTTTCTTGTTTTCTTGTTTTCTTGTTTTCTTGTTTCCTTGTTTCCTTGTTTTCTTGTTTCCCATTTCTGTCTGTAATGTATTTTCAATAATTTGTTGTTTGTTTTTCTAAAGGAAGCATTCTAGGTAGTGTTCAGTCTGGATTGGGAAGTGCTTGGGACCAGTTGTGGCATGGATGGGCCGTGCCCTTGGAGAAGGATGAGGCAATTGTTTGGGAGCAACTTTTCTTGAGGCAGCAGATGCTGTGAGGTGGGTCCACGTCTTCTTGGCGTGGGTGGGAGAAGAGGTTTTGGGGGATGGCAGCGAGCACAGGAGCATCCTACTCTGGGCAGCTGCTGAGGGCTGGATCTGCCATGGCTGGCTGCAGGCTGGGCCCATGTCCTGCCCTCCTGCTCTGCTGGCAAGGACAGCAATGATGGGCAGCTTTGGGCCCAGCTCTGAGCACGGCCAGCATGGCCTGGGCACTGCGGGTGGTTGGGACAAAGGCACGGGAGCCTTCAGCTGACGGGTGGTTTCTGATTTCTCTCCTTGCAGCCGGGCTCTGCAGGTGCTGAGGGTGCTGCGTCTGCTCTGGGCTCTGCCAGGTCTCAGCCCTGGGCACGGCTGGGCTGGCTGTGCTCTCACATTGCTCTGACAGCTTTGCATCAGACGAGCCTGTTCCGAGCACAGCGCCTGAGCTTTCTGCTTTTGCAGGTTAGTGAGACTCTCCTGCAGGCCAAGAGATTGCAGTTAGGGATGCACACCCAGCTGCCAAGAACCCAGACACTACACAGTCCCAGCTGAATGCCTAGATCTCCACAGGATGCTTTATCTGTCTCACTCTTCCTTCTTTTTTGGCTGGAATTGTGCAATTGCACTTTCTTCCTCCTCTAGAAGTGCCACGAGTGGGCCAAAACTGGCGGATGGGCCGTGTTCCTGAGGCAGTGCGGTCTGGAGTTGATGGATGAAGAATTGCCCTTCTGCACTTGTAAACCAGAGCAAAAGGCTGTAAGTGGGATTTTTGGTCCGTAAGAAAGCCCTGACAATTTCCAAGTGAATGTGCAGCTCTTTCACAGGGCGAGAAGGAAGGTCATCTTCTAAAGGATTTGGCGTTTGGTGGAGTTTAGATTCCCAGTCCTGCTTGGAGCTGGAAGGGCACAACCAATTTCCTATTGCTTCAACTACAATTTAAAACAACAATGTTGGAAACAAACCCCAAAATCTTAAAAAGAGGCTGCTGAGGTCAGTAAGATGGATCCATATCATCATCATATTCACAAAGTAAATACCTGAGTTCTCTTTTCCAAAAGATCAGTTACTTCTTAAGGCAAAGTTACAGAAGATATTCCACTAAAACTTGGGGTTTGATTTTATTGTTTACATTTTATGTATGATTTTTTTCTTTTTTTTTTCCCTTTTTTTTATATGAAAGAGATAACATACCCTATAAAAGGCATGTCCTTTGCTGCTGGTCCCTGTGTGGAGCAGCTCCCTTCCCGCTGCCTGAGCTGCTCAGGCAGAGCCCGGCAGCTCCTGGCCCTGCAGGGCTGAGGCTTTTCCCCATTGCTGTGCACAGATTGATGAAGCAGCACTGCTGAACACGGGGACACACAGAGGGAGCAGAAGCAGCTGCCTTTGTCCACCTGCAGCTCCAAAGGCCAAACTCTGAGCAGACAGGGCTGGAAGAGACTGGCAGGCTCCCTGTTGGCTGTGCTGCCCCACTTGTGCCTGGCCCAGCTTTGCGAGTGGCAGAGGGAGAACAAGGGGCAGCTCCCTGCCAGCCCCCAGCCCAGGGACCCCTCTGGCCCCGGGGCTTGGGACACTGTCAGCACCTGCTGCTCCAGCCACCGCTTCTGCTGGCACTGACAGCAACAACCAAATTGTGGCTGATCCCAAGGGGGCAGCAGCAGGGCCTGGATCTGATCCCTCAGTCTGGGGCAGGGCTGGACAGATGACTCCCACAGCAGCAGCAGCACACATAGCTGACTTTCAGCCCCATCCCTGCCACTCTTCCCTCTCATTTGCAGTGGTGTCACAGCAGCCTGAGGTACCTGGCAGCTCTCAGTGCCAGCAGGGAGTTGAGATGGCAGCCCTGGGCTCCTGGAGGTTGTGCAAGGAACAGAGGTGGCAACTCCGTCTCCACGTAGAGCTTCCCAGATGGAAAAGGCTGCTGTGAGCAGACAGCTGCAAGGGCAGAGAAAGGAGGGTCTCAACCACTGCATCTGTGCCAGTTCCACAGTCCTGGGCAGCAGCCACCAAGCCCCAGGGGAACAGAGGACACAGCAAGAGGGACAAAACCAGTCAAGTGCAGAGACTGGAGAGAGCCAGACCTGGCAGAAGGAACAGCTGCTTCGTTGCACTCTTGGAGAAAGCTCTGGGCTCTTCCAAGGGGCTCAAATGCAGGAAGGGCAGAGAGGGACACCAAACAATGCTCCTGTTTTTACACCCTCCCCTCTCCATGTCCCAGAAGGAATTGGATGAACTGTGTTCTTCTCTCTGAGTTATCTCATTCAGCATGAGCAGCTTAGCACTGGGAGCTAAAGGAACTGAAGCCTTAGGCCACAGGAGCTGAGCAAGAGGAGACTTTCTGAGCAAATGAATGCTGCTGACATGGATCTAGCTGAATTCAGCAGATAGAAATCATGGAATCCTAGAATCCTTTCTGTTGGAAAAGACCTCTGAGCTCATCCAGTCCAGCCAGTCGCCTAGCAGTGCCAAGCCCAGCACTCAACCATGTCCCTGAAGTACCAAGGCCTGGACAACAGCCCTGACTGAGGCCTGAACAACCGGCCCTGAGCCAAAGGTGGTCTCTGGATGAACCTTCCAACCAAAGGTTATCTTTGTATCTGCTCACTAACAAAATATGCATGGTCATTAGCGCTGTGATAGTTGTATCTACTCATTGGTAAAACATATATTGACTTTTCTGTATTTAGGAGCTGTACAGGGTCATGAAATCTGACATCTGGCCTTGTTTGTGGGTGTATGGTCAAAGTCAACGCCCTTGGTTCTTCCTTGGGCCCTGACCAGGCTTTGAGAAGAACCTAAGAGTAGGATGAATCCAGATGTTGCCACTCTCAAAGTGCTGTCAGTTTGTTTATTCAGCACTATCAGAGCTGGGCCCTCTCCCAGCGAGGGTGGAGCCTCACTTGTGGCAGGAGGCAGCTGCAGAAATTTCCAGCATCTGGGAGAGGCTCTGCAGTCCTTGGCTGTGACAGCTTGCCCCAGCTGATGTGTGGATGTGGGTGATGGGAAAGTCTGAGGATAACTGGTGAATGATCTTTCCTACTCCTTCTGGGCAATCTTTGGCAGTGATGATTGGGTGTATTGCTGAGCTGCTCCTTTTGTGCTCCTTTGCTGCTTTGAACTAGAGTAAATGACACTTGAGTTGGTCAGTTCCTTCAGTTGGTGCCTGTGTCTTTGGTGCTGACCCTGCCCACTGGTGAAACAACATTGGCATAGTCTGGCCAGATCACAATAAAACATTGCTTTTTAAATGGAAATGTAAGGAATCAGTCCCATGAGAAGTTCTGGGATGGGAAGACCTTCTCTAGACTTTGCTGGCTCCGGAGTGGGCTAAGGTCTGAGCAGTGTGCAAGCCATGGGGGAGTAGGTTAAAAGAAGCTGAAGCAGTGGATGCCTTAAAATGCATCCAAAAGTTGCACATGGAAAAAGGAAAAGATCTTGTGTGGGTTTGGAAGACAAAGCTGAATTTTGTTAAGAGCACATGGGAAACAGCACTAACAGAAGGAATAATTATTGTTGGAACACTCCCCCATGGAGCGACAGAAGAAGGTTTCAATCTTGAGCTCAGATGCATTTATGCAAGTGAAATAATATTGATGTAATAAATAGGTATATACATATTTATAATATAGTTACACTTAGATATATGTATTTATGAATAGTTATTTAAAACATATATCTTTTTGTATCTATATCTATATGTCTGTATCAATGTCTAGATCTCTATGGGTACATATTAAATAACAATAATAATGTGAAATAGTGCTGACAATACTAATTTGGTAGCTTTGGCTGCTCAAGGATGGTGCAATAAATACCCTACAGAAAAGCATTGGTCAGGACCCAAATGTCAGTGGTCGACTTTGTGAGATTGTATTCAATGAAAAAAGGAGGAAGGCATGAAATTGGGTATTTTTATAGGGTTTGCTGATGCTGTGATTCAGAATGCTTTATCTGTTCCTGTGAAAAAGACAGTGATGAAGACTGCTGGGTTGTTCATATCGCAGACAATCCCCAAGCTGCAGGATTGGTTGAATGGATGAAGGTGTTGTTAAAAGAGCAGTTGAAAAAATGAGGAGATGGGAACCTGTCCTGATGGAAAAGCCATCTCCCAGATGTGCTCCATACCCTTAACCATGGCTCCACTGGGGAAATGGAAATCCCCCGGGTGTGTACAGCTGCACCAAGTTTGCAAATACAACCATGGATTGTGAGACTTTGACTTCCTGGGAAATTGTTCTGGGTGCCATGGCCCCTGACAGGGCCACCCCAGAGGCTGCAGGGCTGGACCTTCATGCACTAGAATTATTTAGGATAAATCGGAAGCAAATGAGAGTTATCAATAACAAAACAGGAATTCAGATTCCTGCAGGACACTTTGGTTGGATAACTGCTCACTTGAGCTTGGCATTGCAAAGTGTTCATGTCCTGGGAGGAGGAATTGATGCAGATTTTCAAGGAGAAATGAAAGTAATTCTGTTAAGCAATAGTGAAGAAGATTTGATTATTCAAACCCCTGACAGGCTAGCACAATTATTGACATTGTCAGTTTTAAAAACAGTAGTGAAAGAAGGAGGTCCACCTCAAGTCAGCAGTCTTTGTGGTGATAAGAGGTTTGGACCCACCAGTCCTAATAATGGAGCCAGAATGTGGGTGCAGAGGCCAAATGGCCCTCCCAAACCAGCTGAAGGAACAGCTCTGGGGAAAGACAATGCTGTTTGAATCCTGAAACCTGGGCAGGAACGATAGGAGTATGTCCCTGCAGCCAAGTGTTCTGTGTGAGAACAAGTAGATGTTACAGGATATTGTTGTACAGATCCTGCCAGAACAAATCTCCCTGTTTGCCCCAGCGGTCCCTTTGGAAAATGCTCCGGTCCACGGGACAATGATCTCTGTAGATCTCTGTTCACTGGTGAAATGTAGATTTCCCTTTCTCTATTTGAAAACCAGACAAGGCCCTGTCTCACCTTGTTTGGGGGTGAAGGATCCAAGTCAACTCCCTTGGTTCCTCCTCGAGCCCTGGCCAGGCTTTGGGAGAAGCCAAACAGGAGAATGAAGCCAGTTATTCCTGTACTAGAAGAGATGTCAGCTTGTTTGTTTAACAGTGTAAAAAGTGGGCCCTTTGACATTGAGGCCTTGGAGCCTCACCTGGGGCTGGAGGAACCTGCAGGAATTGCCAGTGTCCAGGAGTGGCTCTCCAGTGACAGCTGGGACAGCTTCCTCCAGCTGCTGTGGGATCAGGTGATGGATCTTTCTAAATCAATAGAGGCAATCTTCGGTAGAAGTGACTGGATGCATTGCTGAGCTGCTTTTGTAATTCTTTGCTAATGACTGTGTGCTTTGCTGAGCTTATCCTTTTGTAATTCTTTGCAGCTTTGCATTATATAAATGACACAATTCTTTAAGTCGGTGTCTGTGTGTTTGATGCTAACCCTGCCCACTGGTGAAACAGGGCCCCGTCCTGCCTGTGTTACTTGGGAAGACAAAACCCCTCACTCCAAATGTCACCCCTTCCTTCCTCCTTGTTCTCCCCACTTTATACACTGCACATGGTGTCCTATGGACTGGGGTATCCCTGAGGTCACTTGGGGTCACTTGTCCTTGCTGTGTCCCCTGCCAACCTCCCCCACAGCCCCAGCCCCTCCCCAGTGTGGCCAGACAAGGGGCAGGAAAGGCCTTGGCTCTGTGTGAGCTCAGCAAGAACAAAACCATCTCTGTGTGATCAGCCCTGTGCTCAGCACCCGACCCCAGCAGTGTCCCAGTGCCAGGGTCTGTGGCATCGGTCCCCACAACGGGGTTTCCATGGCAATTGCCATGACAGATGACCCAGGTGTCACACCCCAGTGAGGGTTGCCATGGAAACAGTGCCCAGCCCTGACCCTTTCTGTCTGGCTGAGCTGCCTTTGGCCCTGGCAGGGTGTTTGCTGCTGGTTTTGCGGCGCCTGAGCAGCCAGTGCGGCACAGGGCAGGCGGCCAATGGCACAGCCCCCAGCAAAGGATCCCCTCTGGCTCTGAGCACTGACACCAGCCCTGAGCAAGGGCCTGGTGCAGCGGGGTCAGTGCACTGTCCATGGCCACAGCCCCTTGCAATGGCCCAGGGCAGTTTGGGATGATGATCCACCCTCACTCCTGGCCCTGGGGAGGGCTGCAGTGCCCTTCCCCGCTGCCTGTGTGCATTGAAGCACTTCCAGGGCTCTCTGCGTTTCCCTTTCCCTCACTCTTGGCTCACTCACACACCTCCCAATATCCCACCTGGAGCTTTGAGCTGCAAGAAGTCCAAAACTTGTGTGTCCTTTGTGAGCAGGTCAAATTCGGCCTTCAGCCAACTCTGGATTTGTGTTTATTGTAGAACTTCCTGTGTGTCTAAAACATTCCTTGCATGGCTCTGCCTTGGGGAAGAGGAACCTCCTTGGAGGCACCTTGGGCTTGGCACGCCCTTGAGGAGCGTGTCTCTTTTCAATGGGGAAACTCAGGAGTTTTAGATTGCTTGACAAAACAAAATAAAAAAGCCCTTTTTGCCTGTGTACAGCCAGTTCTCTGAGCAAAGCAGGTCCCATGTGAGTGAGGAGAGACAGGATGGTGTTGGGGAATGTGGAGCAAGGTTCTCCATACTGGGTCAGACCTGAAGGCCTGCTCTGAGCAGGCCAGACCTGCTTGGAGAGTCCCTGGATCAGTATCAGTCACTGACTGCTGCAATCACCTCTTCTGTAAAGAAAACAAATACATCCTTTCAAATAGGAATGTGTATTTCTTAGAAGCTCTT
>VZDJ01000041.1:0-74026 GCA_008694505.1 Cyanoderma ruficeps
CTGAGTTCCCACTGTGTGTTCTGTGCACTTCGGATGGAAATAAGCTTGTGTGTCGTTTGTACCTCCAGCATGTTCAGAACAGGGTGAACTCTACATGTGGCACAGGGTGCTTCAGAGGTGCATTTTCAGCCTTTCCTGACACTAAGTTCCCACTGTGTTTTCTGTGCACTTAGAATGGAAATAAGCTTGTGCAGTGTCGTTTGTACCTCTAGCATGTTCAGAACACGACGAACGCAACATGTGACACAGGGTGCTTCAGAGGGGTTTTGATGCCTTGATTGCCCTAAGATCCCACTGTGTTTTCTGTGCACTTCTGATGGAAAGAAGCTTGTGTAGTGTCGTTTCTACCCCTACTATATTCAGAACATGATGAACGCAACATGTGGCTCAGGGTGCTTCAGAGGGCATTCTCTGGCATTGATTGCACTAAGATCGCACTGTGTTTTCTGTGCACTTCTGATGGAAATAAGCTTGTGTAGTGTCGGTTGTACCTCTAGCATGTTCAGAGCAGGGTGGACTCTACATGTGGCACAGGGTGCTTCAGAGGGGCTTTGGAGGCATCGCTTGCATTAAGTTCCCACTGTGTGTTCTGTCCACTTCTTATGGAAAGAAGCTTGTGTAGTATCGTTTGTACCTCCAGCATGTTCAGAACAGGGTTAACTCTACATGTGGCACAGGATGCTTCAGAGGGACATTTTCAGGCATTGTTTCCACTAAGTTCCCACTGTGTTTTCTGTGCACATCTGGCGGAAATAAGATTGTGAAGTGTTTTTGGTACATCCAGCATGTACAGAACAGGGTGAAACGCTACATTCAGCTCAAGGTGCTTCAGAGGAGCGTTTTTCATGCATTACTTGCACTAAGTTCCCACTGTGTGTTCTGTGCACTTCTGATGGAAATAAGCTTGTGTAGTGTCGTTTCTACCTCTAGCATATTCAGAATAGGATGAACGCAACATGTGGCACAGGGTGCTTCAGAGGGGCGTTTTCAGGCATGATTGCACTAAGATCCCACTGTGTTTTCTGTGCACTTCTGATGCAAAGAAGCTTGTGTATTGTCGTTTGTACCTCTATCATGTTCAGAACTGGGGGAACGCTACATGTGGCTGAGGGTGTTTCAGAGGGACATTTTCAGGCATTGCTTGCACTAAGTTCCCACTGTGTTTTCTGTACACTTCTGATGGAAATAAGCTTGTGTAGTGTTGTTTCTAGCTCCAGCATGTTCAGAACAGGGTGAATGCAACATTTAGCTCAGGGTGCTTCAGAGGGGCGTTTTCAGGCATTGCTTGCACTAAGTTCCCGCTGTGTTTTCTGTGCACATTTGGTGGAAATAAGCTTGTGTAGTGTTGTTTGTACCTCCATCATTTTCAAAACAGGGTGAACTCTACATGTGGCTCATCGTGCTTCAGAGAGGCATTTTCAGGCTTTGCTTGCACTAAGTTCCCGCTGTTTTCTGTGCACTTCTGATGGAAATAGGCTTGTGTAGTGTCGTTTCTACCTCCAGCATTTTCAGAACAGGGTGAATGCTACATGTGGCTCAGGGTGCTTCAGAGGGGGGTTTTCAGCCTTTACTTGCACTATGTTCCCACTGTGTTTTTTGTGCACTTCTGATGGAAAGAAGCTTGTGTAGTGTCGTTTGTACCTCTAGCATGTTCAGAACTCGGGGAACACCACATTTGGCTCAGGGTGCTTCAGAGGCGGGTTTTCAGGCTTTGCTTGCACTAAGCACCCTATGTGTTTTCGGGGCTCTCTTGGGGCACAGAAGCTTGTGTAACGTCTATTGTACCCCTGCCATTGCTGTAACCTGCTGAATCTTTCATGCCACTCTGGTTGCTTCAGATGGTGTTGTTGGGTTTGCTTGCAGTAGAATCCCTTTGAGTTTTCTGTGTTCACCAGCAGCAGAGATGCTTGTGTAGCATCATTCGTACCTCTGCCATTCCTGGAACAGGCTGAACGCTACATGCAGCTCTGGGTGCTTCAGAAAGGAGTTTTAGGGCTTTCCTTGCCGTAGGATCACCTTTTGTATTCTGTGTTCTCCAGGTGCAGAGGTGATTGTGCCGCATCTTTTGTACCTCTGCCATGCCTAGAACAAGCTTAATGCTACATGCAGCTCAGGGTGCTTCAGAGGGGGATTTTCTGGCTTTTCTTGTAGTTGGATCCCTATGTGTTTTCTGTGGTCTCAAGGAGCAAAAAACTGGAGCATAGTCGCTCATGCCTCTGTCTTGCTTGGAACAGGATGAATCCTGCTTGCAGCTCTGGGTTCTTCAGAGGGTGATTTTCCGGCTTTGCTTGCAGTAGGATACCTATGTGTTTTCTGTGCTATCCAGGAGCACAGAACTTTGTGTAGTGTCATTCGTACCTCTGCCATGCCTGGAACAGGCCGAATGCAACATGCATCTCAGGGTTCTTCAGTGGGGGGTTTTCATGCTGTGCTTGCACTAGGATCCCTTAGTGTTTTCTGCACTGTCCAGAAGCTGAGAAGCTTGCGTAGCATCATTCGTGCCTCTTCCATGCCTAGAACAGGGTGAAGGCTACATGCAGTTCTGGTTGCTTCAGAGGATGATTTTCCGGCTTTGTCTGCAGTAGGATCCCTTTGTGTTTTCTGTGTTCTCAAGGAGCAGAAGAGCTGGAGTAGCGTCGCTCATGCCTCTCTCTTGCCTGGAACAGGGTGAATGCTACATGCAGCTCTGGGTTCTTCAGAGGAGCATTTTCTGGCTTTGTTTGCAATAGGATGCTTTTGTGTTTTCTTTGCTCTCCTGCTGGAGTCCTGGGCATCCCTCTGGGCACCCTGGATGGTCACAGAGCTCGGCAGAGGGGTCTGGGACCTGAGAAAGAGGGTTTGATCCTTGTCCCAGGGTGCCCGTCCAGGGGTGGTGCCTGGTACAGAACCTAGGAAGTCGCAGGCTTTGGTTTCAGTCCATGAGAAAAACTTCCAATACAGAGAAGAATTACAAGTCACAAAGATGTAACAGGCAGTAGTGTAGTTTATCACCAGGTGGAAAATTTTGTAGTTTTGGATTCTTAGAATGGGGAACAAAATGGAGGATTTAGGGTGAAACCCTGGATTCTTCTTGTTCTCCCTTGGCATCCACCTTTTGCAGTGACGATTGCACAAAGTAGTTTAAGGAGATTGGGTCAGATTAGAGATGACGCCTTCAGTATGGGTAATAGGCATTGGCACAATACTGTAAATAAGACACACATAATTATCTGTATAAGAGGTAGCAACCTCCCATATCGGGGAGAGTCGTCCTGTGCCTGAGTTGCTGTGAACATCTCGTCCGGGCACCGAGAAAAACTTGCAAGATAAAAAATAATAAACACGCAAGAAACCAAGAAAAAACAAGACCTTGAAGAGTGCATTTCATTCTCGCGTCTGGCTCAAAGCCTTCAGAGGGCAAAAAAAGACCCATTCGAACCACCACCAGAACCACCACCGAAATCTCGGGAAAAGGAAACCAAACCCAAGACTATCCAGGAACACAGAAGCTTGTGTAATGTCATTCGTACCTCTGCCATGCCTGGAACAGGCTGAATGCTACATGCACCTCTGGGTGCTTCAGAGGGGGTTTTGGGGCATTGCTTGCATGTGTATCCCTGTGTGTTTTTTGTGCTCTCCACAAGCAGAGAAGCATGTGTAGCATACCTTGTGCCTCTCCCAGCACTGGAAGACATTCGGCTGCACCCGGAGTTTTCCCGTGTCTGCAGCAGACAGAAGCAAGGCTCGGCCATCTAGTTGCTTCTTTTCCACAGCAGAGTTGTCAGCCACTGCCAGCTCTCTTTTACAGAGAACACGCTGCAGGCAGTAATTGTGTCCTCGGTGGGGGGGTTCTGTGGCTTTGCTTGGAGCAGGAGCCCTGTCTGTTTTCTGTGCTCTCCACAAGCAGAGAAGCTTGTGGAGTGCCGCTCGTGCCTCTCCCTGCCTTGGAAGTCATTCGGCTGCAACTGGAGTTTTCCCGTGTCTGCAGCAGCCAGAAGCCAGGCCCTGCTGCCTAGTCCCTTCTTTTCCATGGCACAGCTGTCAGCAACCGCAAGTTCTCTTTGGCAGAGAGAACACTTGACTCAGCATTCTGTTTGTGTGCTTGATTTCTCGGTTTGCCTGAGGGAAAAGCCCTGTGTGTCTCCTGTGTTGCCAGCAAGCACAGAATGTACTGCAGTACTTGATGTGTCTTTTCCAGCCCTGGAAAGGCATTCTGCTGCACCTGGAGTTTTCCCGTGTCTGTAGCAGACAGAAGCAAGGCCTTTTATTTTTCTTTTCCATGGCAGAGTGTGGTTTGGCTGCTGCGGTCCCCTCTCATTCGGGGGACCACTGGTCGCTAGCTGAGGCTGGGTGTGTCCCCCTTTAGGGACAGGAAGAGAGCAGACAGACACAGCAGCAGTGAAGGGATCCAACTCTCTCTACTTTTATTATTTACATTTTCATCTGACTCCATTATTTATACATATGTACAGAGGTCAAGGGACTGGCTACAAAGGTCGCCACCTCTTAACCTGTTTGGTGGACAGCACCATCACTCAAATTCTCTCTCAGAGAAGAATGCAAACATTCCAAGGATACACTCTGTTTACATCAGAAGGCTGTGAGAAACTTCTGCACAGAGGCAGAAAGCTGAAAACATCAGGGCGACAGCACAGCTGTCAGCAACAGAAATCTCTCTTTTGAAGAGAAAACACTGCATGCAGAGCTTGTGACCTATGTGGAGGGTTCAGTGGCATTGCTTGGAGCAAGAGCCCTGTCTGTTTTCTGTGCTCTCCACAAGCAGAGAAGCTCTTCAAGTGCCGCTCGTGCTGCTCCCAGCCCTGGAAGACATCCTGCTGCACCTGAAGTTTTCCCATGTCTGCACCGGCCAGAAGCATGGCTCGGCCGCCTATTGGCTTTTTATCCAAGGCAGAGTTGTCAGCAAATTAAAGCTCTTATTTGCAGAGAGAAAGCTGCATTCATATCATGTGGCCTTGGTGGGGGGGCTTCTGTGACTTTGTTTGGAGCAGGAGCCCTGTCGGTTTTCTGTGCTCTGCACAAGCAGAGAAGCTCATGGAGTGCTGCTCGTGCCTCTCCCAGCCCTGGAAGTCATTCAGAGGTACTTGGAGTATTCCCATGTCTGCAGCAGCCACAAACAAGGCCTTTTTCCTTTTTTTCCATGGCAGAACTGTCAGCAACGGAAAGCTCTCTTTGGCAGAGAGAACGCTGCATGCACAGCTTGGAGCCTTGGAGGGGGGTTCTTTGGCTTTGCTTGGAGCAGGAGCACTGTCTGTTTTCTGTGCTCTCCACAAGCAGAGAAGGTCATGGAGTGCCGCTCGTGCCTCTCCCTGCCCTGGAAGGCATTCTACTGCACCTGGAATTTTCGCATGTCTGCAGCAGCCAGAAGCAAGGCCTTTTTGCTTCCTTTCCATGGCAGAACTGTCAGCAACTGAAAGCTCTCTTGGGCAGAGAGAACACTGCATGCATAGCTTGTGGCCTCAGGGGTGGGTTCCGTGACTTTGCTTGGAGCAGGAGCTGTGTCTGTTTTCTGTTCTCTCCACAAGCACAGAAGCTCTTCAAGTGCCGCTCATGCCTCTCCCTGCCCTGGAAGATATTCTGCTGTACCTGGAGTTTTCCCGTATCTGCAGCAGCCAGAAGCCAGGCCCTGCTGCCTAGTTGCTTCTTTCCCATGGCACAGCTGTCCACAACTCCACTATTTCTTTTGCAGGTGAAACACTGCAGTCAGCATTCTGCTTGTGTGCTTCATCTGTCGCTTAGCTTGGGGCAAAAGCCCTGTGTGTTTGCCGTGTTCCTACAAAGCAGAGAAGCTACTGCAGCACAGTTTTTTGCTTTCTGCAGCTCTGGAAGGCATTCTGATATGTAGCAGTGCATGATTTGGGTCTTACAATGTTCCGTATGTTTATAATGGTTCTGTCCCAATCCCCCCCTTAAACCCTCCTGATGGTGTGGAATTTCCCTGTGTCAATCACCCTGCTAGAGTTAGAAGATTCTGGGGATGAAGCCCCTGATTTGTCAAAGTAATTTAGACGCTACCTACATCTATTGTCTTTATAATGCACCTTACTGACAATTGGGCCTGAGCCCTTTCCTGCCCCGGAGACCTCCTGGGTACTTAAGGTAAGCCCAGAGGAATTTCTGCTCTTTTGCACCTGGGGTCCCCCAGAGGAATTTCTGCTCTTTTGCACCTGGGGTCCGGGACGCTCTCTGCCTTCCATCTGCCCTTGAGAGGTTTCCTGGAGAAATAAACCATCTAAAACCCAGCAAGAGCCACTCTTTCTTCCACGTCACCCGTCATGCTTCAGCCTGAGATCCAGGACCAGCAAACCTCTGACATATAGAATCCTGGGACGAGCTAGCCAGTGAAGCAGCCCCAGAAAGCCGAATTCTATAATGATACACTTCAAGTTTTGCCATGTCTGCAGTAGCAAGAACAAATGCCTTCCTGCCTAGTTGTTTCTTTTCCATGGCAGAGCTGCCAGCAACTGAAAGCTCTCTTTGGCAGAGAGAAACGCTGCATGCACAGCTTGTGGCCTCAGGGGTGGGTTCTGTGACTTTCCTTGGAGCAGGAGCCCTGTCTGTTTTCTGTGCCCTTCACAAGCAGAGAAGCTCTTCGAGTGCCGTTCGTGCCTCTCCCAGCCCTGGAAGGCATTCTGCTGCACCCGGAGTTTTCCCGTGTCTGCAGCAGACAGAAGCAAGGCTCGGCCATCTAGTTGCTTCTTTTCCACAGCAGAGTTGTCAGCCACTGCCAGCTCTCTTTTACAGAGAACACGCTGCAGGCAGTAATTGTGTCCTCGGTGGGGGGGTTCTGTGGCTTTGCTTGGAGCAGGAGCCCTGTCTGTTTTCTGTGCTCTCCACAAGCAGAGAAGCTTGTGGAGTGCCGCTCGTGCCTCTCCCTGCCTTGGAAGTCATTCGGCTGCAACTGGAGTTTTCCCGTGTCTGCAGCAGCCAGAAGCCAGGCCCTGCTGCCTAGTCCCTTCTTTTCCATGGCACAGCTGTCAGCAACCGCAAGTTCTCTTTGGCAGAGAGAACACTTGACTCAGCATTCTGTTTGTGTGCTTGATTTCTCGGTTTGCCTGAGGGAAAAGCCCTGTGTGTCTCCTGTGTTGCCAGCAAGCACAGAATGTACTGCAGTACTTGATGTGTCTTTTCTAGCCCTGGAAAGGCATTCTGCTGCACTTGGAGTTTTCCCATGTGTGAAGCAGCAGGAACAAAAATTCCTTGTTGCATAGTTCCTTGTTTTTCATGACAGGGCTGTCAGCAACTTCAAACTCTCTTTTGCAGAGAGGACACTGCACTCAGCATTCTGGTTTTGTTCTTGATTTGTTGGTTTGCTTGGGGCAAAAGCCCTGTGTGTTTCCAGTGTTGCCGGCTAGCATAGAAGCTGTGCAGGGCTGTTTGTCCCTTTTGCAGCCCTGGAGGACATTCTGATACACTTTGGGTTTTGCCATGTCTGCAGCAGCAAGAACTAAAACTCTTTGTTGCTTAGTTGCTTGTTTTCCATGTTAGGGCTATCAAGAACTCCAAGTTCTCTTTTGCAGACAAAACACTGCCCTCAGCATTATGTTTCCGTGCCTGTTTTTATTGGTTTTCTTGGGGCAGAAGCAAGGAAGCTACTGCAGCCCCACTCATGCTGTTTCCTGGAAGACATTCTGCTGTACTTGGAGTTTTCCCGTGTCTGCAGTAGCAAGAATAAAGCCTTGCTGCCTAGTTGCTTGTTTTCCATGTCAGGACTGTGAAGAACTCCAAGCTCCCTTCTGCTGAGAGAACACTGCACTCACCATCTGGTTATGTGCTTGAATTGTCGATTTGCTTGGCGTAAAACAGGTATTTGATTTGTTCCTAGCAAGTAAAGAATCTACTGCAGCACTGTTTTTTCCTTTTTAAGCCCTGGAAGAAATTCTGAGACAGCTGAAGTTTTGCCATGTCTGCAGCAGGAAGAACCAAGGCCCTGCTGCCTAGTTGCTTGTTTTCCATGTCAGAGCTCTCTGGAACTCCAAGCTCTCTTTTGCAGATAAAACACTGCACTGAGCATTAGGCTTCTGTCCTTGTTTTTGTTGGTTTGTATGAGACAGAAGCCCTGTGTGTTTTCTGTGTTGCCAGCCAGCAAAGAAGTTACTGCAGCACTGTTCATGCCTTTTGCAGCCCAGAAAGTAATTTCTTTACAGTTGGAGTTCTCCCTTGTCTGCAGCAGCAAGAACAAATGCCATGCTGCCTATTTGCTTCTTTTCCATGGCAGAGCTGTCAGGAACTCCAAGCTCTCTTTTGCAGACAAAACACTGCACTCAGCACAGAGGGAACAGGCAAGGCACAAGTTCTGAATCTGAAAGTAGATTTTGCCTATAACCTCCTGCAGTGTCTGAAGCACTCGGCAGCTGGAGGCAATGTCTGGCAGGGAAACAGCCCTTGTGCTGAGCACTGTTGTGTAGGCATTTCTGCAAGTCTGCTTGAATGTCCCTCTTGAGCCTGCAGTTTTTCTGGTAAAGATCCCTCAGGTTCTCCTCACACCAGTCTTGTCCTCCACATCCTTCCCCAGCTCTCTTGTCCTTCTCTGTACAAGCTCTAGCCTCTCCATGTATTTCTGCTTCACAGTGGCAAGCAGTGTTCTCTCTGCAAAGCAGAGCTTTTAGTTCTTAACAGCTCTGACCCGGAAAAGTAGCACATAGCCAGCAGCACCTTTGCTCTTGCAGCTGCAGATATAGAAAACTCAAACTGTAGCAGAATTTCATCTAGTCCTGGAAAAGGCAGGAAAATTGCTGCAGTACCATATTTGCTTGCTGGAAAAAGGGAGAAGCAAGAGTGCCTCTGCACAGAGCAAAGAGACAAAGCACAAGCACAGAAACTGAAAGAATAGAGTGCCTGCCACCTACTGCAGTGTCTGAACCCCTAGGCAGTTGGAGGCAATGTCCAGCAGGGAAACAGCCCTTGTGCTAAGCACTGTCATGTAGGGGTTTCTGGAACTTTGCCTGAATGTCCCTCGTGAGTCTGCAGTTTTTCTGGCTAAAGCCCCCTCAGCACCTCCTCACATCGGGCTTGTCCTCCACATCCTTCCCCAGCTCCCTTGTCCTCCTCTGCACATGCTCCAGCCCATCCACAGCTTTCTGCTTCTGAGCAGCAATGCAGTGTTCTCTCTGCAAACCAGTGCTTTTAGTTCTTGACAGCTCTGACCTGGAAAAGTAGCACACAGTCAGCAATGTTTTTGCTCTTGCTGCTGCAGACGCGGAAAACTAAAACTGTAGCAGAATCTTATCCAGAGTTGGAAAAGGCAGGAAAGTGCCTGCAGTACCATATTTGCTTGCTGGGAAAGAGAGAATGAATAGGGCTTCTGCACCAAGAAAACTGACAAAGCACAAGTACACAAACCAACAGAGGAGACTGCCACCTCCTGCACTTGACTGCAGTGAGGTGATATTTGGTAGGGAAGCAGCCCTTGTGCTGAGTGCTGTCACATAGGGATTTCTTCAAGTCTGCCTGAAGGTTCCTCTTGAGCTTCCAGTTTTTCTGGCTCAAGTCAAAACTCACACTCACCAAACTCCCTCCACCTCTCTGGAGATATGCTGTTTCTCTCAAGCTTTATGTACCATACCTTCCCAGTCTCACGAATCCCAAACCCTTTCTCAAAATGTCCAGCACTTGCTTGCAAAGGAAAAGTCCCACAACAAAAGCCAGTGCTGGCTTCCATAATCCCTCTGCTATCTGTAAATTACACAAAACACATTAGCGATTCTCAACTATATATTGTGCATCAGCACATTTTCTCAGAGTGATTGAGTCCATTGTTACAGCAAAGCATTTCCAGCTGCATTCCAGACTTAGAGATGAGTCAGGACAAAAGGCATTTGCTGCACTAGCCTCTTCCCTATGAAACCCAATAGCCACAGCGCAATCACTTTCACACACTTTCCATGTTGCTGAGTCCAGGCAGCTAGAGATCACAGAAATGGAAGTATCAGGACAGTAGACATTTTTAAAGTACCCAAGTCTCTTTGCAGTATTTAAGTTGTAGACAATGCACTGAGGTCCTGTATCTTCTTTTCCAGATAGACCAGCTGTCCCTTTTTTCCCGCAAAAATCTTCCTTGCAAAGGTCCAGCAGCTGTAGATAAAGATAAAGCTATAGATAAAGGTTGTAGAAGTAAAAGCCAGTGCAGAGTTGCAACTTCCCCTGGACATCCAGGATACCACACCTGAAAGCAGTCCTGAGAAAGGACCAGTCCTGGGAAGACACGCGCCCGGAAGATTTTTTTCTGCCCTGGATTGTGGACTTCTTCAAGACTGTGGATGGGACAACTTGTATCTTCCCAATGAACCACTGAGAGCATGGCAACCCAGACTGTGAAGGCCCTCCGAGAGGGAGGGGGGCTCACAGCACACAGGTTGGTGCTGTGAATGAGGTGTCAGGCATCAGGGGGTGCGCTAATGATTATGAGTGTGCAAGGGTGTGTGTGAGATGGAGATTGGCAGCTGGGACCCCCAAGGTGAGTGAGAACCTCCTGGTACCGTGTTTCTGGACTCCTGCGAGGGAGATGGCCAGGAAAGGAGGGAAGCGAAAGTGAGAGTGTGAGTACCCTAGGGATGGGGAGTACCTACTTGTTTGTCGCCTTTACCCGCATAGGCTCCCATTTCCCCTGCAGTCCCAAAGGGAAGGGCACAGCATGAGGGGTTGTTGGACTCCCGGTCAGACAAGGGGACTCTGAGGGATGGATTTTGGTGCCAGGATACTGCTAGGTCCCCAAAAGGGCAGGAGGGGTCAGTGGAACGCCAAAAGTCTATCTGGAGGGAATCATTCCTTGGGGCAGATCAAGCACTGGTGGAGGTCTGTGCCTGGGGAATTAGGACCTTGGAGGCTGGGTAAATACTCCTAGCTGGTGATTAACAGGTGAGAGTGGCCACCGGATAGGGGACTGACTCCTTTCTGGCAGGGAAGGAGGAGAGGGACCCAGCCCAAGGGGGATTAGGATCTTAGTTAAGATCCAGGGGGAGATCCCTAGGGGGGGATAAACTCATCTCACAAGAGGAGGGTGAGGGAGAGTTCCTTATGGTGCGGTGACAAAGTAGAGAGGGCCACCGGCTGTAGGAGGACCCCTTACTCACTAGGAGTGAGAGGGACAGGCTAGAACCTGCCGAAGTAGGGAAGTGTTGCTTTTTGTTGATTTCCTCCCAGATTTGAGTTGCTTAGGTTTTGAGTTTGAATACAAGACTACTTGAATATATTTAGTTGGTATTTGTTTGTTTGTCTGAATAGTTTTTAGTAGTCGGTTCATTTATTATTTAATAGGGTTAGTATTTTCATTTAACTGCGAGGTGGAGTCCTGAGGAGTGAGGTTCTGAGTCAGAGCTTTGTCCCAGAAGTCCCCAGACCATTCCTCAAGGGAAAGTTGTGTCAGTGTGGGTCCTGGACTGTTTGTAAGGAGACTGAGGAGCTTTGAGCTGTGAGACAGCTAGGGTTGAAGTGGAGGGTTACCATTTAAGATTCTGAGAGTCTTGTAGGAGGCAGGGCCAGAGAGAGGCAGTGCTTAAGGAAGATACTAAAAGGGCGGTTGCCTGTGAGGAATTGTTAGAACCCTTCAAGAAGTTGTAAAATAAATACATCCTCTTTCCTCCCATCTTTTCGTTTTTTCTTGTTCCTTCTCTTTCTCTCTTCCTCTTCTTTTATCAAGCCACCATATTGGTTTCCACAAGGGAGAGTCAAACCCTCTATAAAATTCTTTTTTCTCTCTTGCATACTTTTTCTTTTTCCCCTTTCTTTTCACATGTCACCATAGAGGTTTCCATGGGAATTGTTGGATCTCATTGAGTCAATTCTTGTGTACTTAATATTTAATATCCATAATATATTTAATTATTATTTAGTATTTAAAATATTGATATTTAATACTTAACTAGTTAAGATTGTTTATCAAGAAAAAGATGGGACAGTGCGTGGGGAAAGGTTCTCAGAAATCCAAGATAAGAAAGACTAAGCTAAGGGATATTCCCCCTAACAGCCCTCTAGGAGAGATGTTGGAGAACTGGGAAAGTGAGAACAGTCTAAACAGTTTAGACAAGATAAAGATGATTAAATATTTTATGGAAGTTTGGCCTGAAGGGATCATTCAGGAAGGACCAGTGTATTGGCCGTGGTATGGGTCTAGAGAAAGACGGTTGTGTGTGGCATTGAATAAGCACGAGTATAGTTGCGTCCTGGAGCTGCTTCACCAGCTAGCTAGCTCTCTGGCAATTATATAAGGAAGGCTTGGTGGGTCTGGACCTCAGGCTGAAGCGTGGTTGACAGCATGGAAGAAAGAGTGGACTCTCGCTTGGGTTTCACCTGGCTTTATTCCACCTGGTTACCTCCCATGTGCAGATGAGCAGAGCAGAAAGAGCGAGAGTGCCCCTCTGTCCCCACCTTACGTATAGGGGACGTACACCGAGCAGGGGAGAACTTAGAACCAATCTAAGGGGAGGGAGGGTGTGACCCAGAATGGAGAAACTTAACAGAACAATGAAAGAAGGTGGTACCAGGGTACCTTGCCAAATCCTAGGGCTTTTTCCCCAGAATCTTCTAGATCTTACAAGGTGATTGACAAGGCCTATCACAATGGAAACACCATCGGGGGGTTTGGGGATGGGGGTGTAAGAACAAACCATTACAAACATATAACAAAAGATACAGAACTTTAGAAAACTCAAAATGCGCTCCGCTACACATGTGAACTTAAAAGAGCCTGGAAATAGAGAAGAAATTGAATATGCTGCTTGTTGGTTAGAAGATAAAATCTGGGAAAAGAAGGTAAAAGTTTACAAAATAACTAAGGAACAAGAGGAAGATAAAAAAGAGAAAACAGAAAGGAGGTGGGATCCCCTAGACTGTCTTCCTCCTCCCCCACCATTAACCTCACCTGTGGTTCATTCTCCCAGTCCTTATATATCACCTCCAGCCCAACCTCCACCTCCTCCAGCCCAATCCATACCTTCTCAAGCCCAACCTCCGCACCCCTCAACCCAATTAATATCCCCTCAAGTCCAACCTCCACCTCCCTCAGCCCAATCCATACCTTCTCAAGCCCAATCTCCACCCCCTTAGTCCAAAGCCCAGTTTCTCCTCCCTCACCAGCAGTAATACCATCACTACTCCCCACTAGTATTCCGGTCCCGAATCCAGGTCCCTTGCCCATCCCAGCTATCACATTCTCTCCTTCCTTGAACCCAGCCATAACCACAACTTTTCTCCCAGTTCCTCCAATGGTTTCCCCAATCTCCTCCCTAGTATCTCCTACCACAAGTTCCGTTCTTTCCCCACCCCCCGTTGTAATCCCTTTGCCACCTCCCAGTTGGGAGTTGAACCAACCAAAACCCATATCCCCTGCTACTTCTTAGGACACAGACAGTATAGAAGGGCTCTATTGTAACATCAGGTTTAAGGTATCACGGGCAGAGAGACTTTTACCCCTTAGAGAAGTCTCTATAGGCGGAGTGATAGGGGGAATTGGATTTGTAAATGCCCCTTTAACAGCCTCCAAGAGAAGAAATTTTTAAAAAGAGATAAAAAGTTTATTAGAGGACCCTATAGGGATATCCAAACAATTAGATCAATTCCTTGGCCCTAGTATATACATTTCGGAAGAATTAAATTCCATCTTAGGCATCCTTTTCTCCCCAGAATAAATACAATTAATAAATGGGAAAAATATGACAGTCATAAAAAAAGGAAAGCTCCCTGCGAAATGGTCAGCACGATGCAGTGAGGGATATGCATTGCTGAAAGGTTTAAAATGGCTTGATCAGAAAATTGGTACCATATATACAGATTTTAAATATGCATATGGGGTAGTACATATATTTGGAAAAATCTGGGTAGAGAGAGGGTTTATTAACTCAAAAGGGAAGACATTAACACATGACAGTTTAATTAAAGAAGTATGAGAAGCTGTGAAAGACCTCTTAGAAATAGCAGTAGTACATGTACAAGGACACCAAAAAGGGAGCTCAATGGAAGTCAAAGGAAATAACCTTGCTGACCAGGTAGCAAAAAAGGCCGCCCTTGAGGATAGTGAAAGAGTCTTATATGTGACAGGTCAAGGAGACAACAATGATAAGGAAGCTTCAGTGTTTAGTAAAAAAGAGCAAGAAGAAATACAGAAACATGTAGCCATTAAAAAAGAGAACAGAGAGTGGAGAATGCCAGATGGAAGACAAGTGTTAAATAAAATATTAACAAGAAGAGTATTACAAAACCTTCATGCCTCAACCCATTGGGGAACTCAAGCACTTTGTGATCATTTTATGCAGACTTATGTATGTATTGGAGTATTCGAAATAGCAAGAACCATAACAAAACCATGTATGATCTGCCAAAATATAGAAAAGAAGGTAATGTGAAAAATGACCCAAGGGGGAAGAGAATTGGCTAGGAGGCCCTTCCAGAACATACAACTAGATTTTACTGTATTACCGCAAGTGCAAAGATCTAAGTACTTACTAGTTTTAACAGATCATCTAACTCATTGGGTTGAAGCATATTCAACTACAAAGGCCACTGCAGATGTAGTAAGTAAAGTCTTACTAGAATAAATTATACCAAGGTATGGAATAGTAAATACAATTGACTCAGATAGGGACCCACACTTTACAGCTAAAGTGTTACATCAAATAACTAGTGCCCTAAATATTACATGGAGATTTCATACCCCATGGAGTCCCCAGAGTTCTGGGAGAGTTGAAAGAATGAACCAAATGCTAAAAATTAGTCTCACCAAATTAACAGAAGAGATGAAAACAAACTGGTTAAAATGTCTTCCATTGGCATTACTGAGGATCAGAACAAGATCTATAGTAGATATTGGTGTTTCTCCATACGGGATGATGTTTGGCCTACCCTTTCTAACCACTCCCGGTAACCTTGGAACTTATGAAGAAGGTGAACAAAGTGTAAAGAAATATATACAGACCATCACTAGCACCTTAAAAGAACTAAGAGAAAAAGGATACCTTCCCCAGACTACACCACTTGATTTCAACATCCACAAGTTCCAACCTGGTGACTGGGTCCTAATTAAAACTTGGAAAGAACAACCTTTGACTCCAAAGTGGGAAGGTCCCTTTCAGATCCTACTGACTACAGAGACTGCAGTGCAGATGCAGGAAAGAGGATGGACACACATTTCTAGAATAAAAGGGCCAGTCCCTCCTCCAACCGAACGGGCTGTGGTAAAAGCTACCAATGCCAGGTTAACTCTGAAGAGAGAACCGCCTAAGAAGAAAAGCTACCCCAGATTGTTAAAATAAGTTATTATATAGATATAATTCTGTGCAAATTATGTATATAAAGCTTGTTCTAATGTTTAGTACTTCTCGTTGCAGATCCTACCATCTGGAAATATAGAGCATCCTCCCATGCACCATAGTAATCAGAATCCAAAAAGGAAAGAAAGAAACAAGTTGATACAAAATGGGAAGTAAGTTCCTGCAGCAAGAAGGGTGACTGTAACTGGTGAGAATATTGCAGGGGGCAGGACCAGATCAGAATACACTCTTGCCACAGGGAGTGGCAGATCCTCTAAGGTGAACATAGGGGAGACATGGGTGGGAGAGTGCACTGTAACAGACCCCCGTTAATATTGGCCCTCCTGTTGATAAGTTACAAAAGGGAGAGCAAAGCTTTGTTACCAGTGTTACTACCCCTTGTATGCAGGAGACTCTTGGATGGCTGCCCTCAGAATTCATTTTAACCCAAGGCCCAATTGTGTCAACTTTTCATCATTAACAACTTGTACAGAGGACAGAAAATGTATTGACTTTTCGCAAACATAGGAACTTTTAAACAAAAATTGTTGGGAGAATGCCCTAATAAAGAAAAATGGATCTGTTCTGAGAGGAAGCTGGTAAAACAAGTGGAAAGAGTCTATGAGCAGGGTGTAGTTAAAGAAAAGGAGGTAAAAGGGATAATTAAAAAGGGACCAAAATTAAATAATTAAAAAGGGACTGAAATTCAAGTAGGAGGAGGGAAGAACATGTTCTTAGATCTAGTAGAGAAAATAAGTCATGAATTTAACATCTCCAATTGTTGGATTTGTGGAGACACTAGAGTGGCAGAGATCTGGCCATGGGAGGGGATTCCATTAAGCCCACAGAACATACTAAAAGTATTGGAGAAGAAAATGCCAGGACCAGGCCCAAGACCAGAAGTGTGGAGTCTAAGGTCAGAGGTAATTGGTGAAGAGTGTTTGCGGAGAAGGGGTCCTAAATATGTGATTTATGTGGGTGAACTACCATGCAAAAGGTAATACGTAACTAATCACAAACATCAATGGTGGATCCCCCAAGCCTCTAATTTATATTGGGCCAAAAAACGAGAAAATGGTTGTTCTTTCATCAAAAGAGAACAATTATGTAAACATATTACACAGCAGCCCAACCCCTTCTACAGTATATTACAAATTTCAAAGTTTTGGACTAAAAATGGTATAAATGAAGCAAATTCTCCTAAGTACTGGAGGGCCCCAAGAGGTCTCTTCTGACTTTGTGGAAAAACAGTCTATGTTATGCTGCCAAAAGACTGGGCTGGGAGTCGTACACCAAGAATAATTAGACCATCCTTTTTCTTTACTTCCCCATAGTGAAGGACAACATCTAGGAGTACCTCTCTATGATTAATTACAATGAAAAAAAAAGAAACAGAAATACAAATAGGGGGTACCCAAAAGTGGGGGGAAAGACAAATGGCCTCCAGAAAGAATCATAGCAACTTACAACCCTGCCACCTGGGCCCAAGATGGATCATGGGGGTACAGAACACCAATACACATGTTAAACAGAATTATTTGTTTACAGGCACTAGTAGAGGTTATCACCAATCAGTCAAGTCTAGCAACTGATTTACTCTCAGCCCAGTCTCGTCAAATTGAGAACTATGATTTACCAAAACAGATCGGCCTTGGATTATTTACTAGCAGAAGAAGGAGGGGTTTGTGGCAAATTCAACTCTTCAGAATGCTGTGTGAAGATAGATGATCATAGTGAGGCTATTAAAAACATTACAACTAACATCAGAAAACTGGCCCATGTACAGTTCAGAGGTAGACTCCAATGTTTAAATCAAATTGGTGGGACGCCCTTTTTAATGGAGAATGGTGGAACAAAGCTTTATTGATTGTTGGAATTGCTTTAACAAGTGTTATTTTTCCATGTATAATGCCCTGTCTGATCTGTTTAATCATGAGTATTGTGTAAAATTCAATTGAAAAATTAAGTGATGAGAAGATAGAGCAAATCAAACTAATGAGACTCAAAGAGCAACAAAAGAACCCTGAAACAGCTGAAGAAGTATACAATAAGTAGCGGCATCTCCGAAAAATGTACCGGGTGTTTGAGGAGACAGTTTAGTGTTCAACAGTTGATGCAGGCTAAAGACCAATCAAAACTTTAGAGAGGGGAATTGTTATAAAATGTTTGAAGAGGAGTTTCTGAAATTCTTTGTTACTGGTTATATCTGTTCTAAAAAAGTATTGATTCAAAGGTTATAAGTTGTTGTGACATTGTACTGGTGTAAAATGCCAAGTAGCTGTCAATCAGAGGAAGGGGGGGGAAAGACTTAGTTCTTACAGGTTACATCACCGTGAGCCATGATTGGTGGGCGCTATTGGCCAATCACTCAACACCCTCGGGAAATGATTGGTCAGGAGTGACCCTCGACAAAGACCAATCAGAACCCTGAAAATGAGCCAATCGGGGAGAGGATCCAAAGCACCCCAATTAGGAGAGAACAAAAAGGATAAAAGAGACTGTAAAAGACTGTGGGGGAGGTCCTTCTTCGGAACTTTGCGAGGGTCTGAAGAAGCATCCAGTGTGACGACACACTGTCTCTTGCTTTCTGGCTCTCTAGAGGGGAACCTGGGCCTATCCTAGGTTCCTGTTCCGAGTGGTTGATTAAAGTTAAAGAAACAAGTGCCCTTTTTATCGTTACACCCAAGTCCTGGCCTCATTTATAACACAGTATAAATTTTAAGCCAAATCACTCATCATCAATAGGAGGAACAGTATATTGTTACTCATTGTTTGTATGTAGGCATGGTCACAAATATTCTATGTACAGTAAATTCACTGAAAAATACATATTTTCATTAATTCCAGTTGCACTGAGAAGCATTTTAAGCCAAATTGTGGCCAATATTTTTTTTTCAAGGAAGAATTCCAATGTAAAATATTGAAATACATAAGAATTTCAAAAGGAAATGTTCTTTTAGGTTTCATAGTTTGGGCTTTTCTTTTTCTTTTTTTTTTTNAAAAAAATTAAAAAAGAGAGAGAGAGAGACAACACCAGAGAACCCAAGAAGTAGCATGTACAATAGAATGACAAATAGTGCTACAACCAAAAATATGTTGGGGGGTTTTTTTGGCTTTTGCTTTTAGCCCTTTTAGATGAAGGATCAAAATATTATTCCAGTTGAACAGAGTCTTATTTTTCAGTTTAGGAAATAGTCAGAAACATCCATTTCCCTGCTTTGTGCTTGGGAGGAATAAACACATGTGAGGAAGGCAAGGAGAAATTGAAGAGGATCAAATAAGCAAAGTAAAGGGAGTAAAAAAAGGACTTACCAAAGATGACAAGCCAGATGCCAAATATAAATGTTTTCAAACTCTATCTGCTGACATCAAGATACCTCATAATCATTTCCTTTCAGACCTTTCTGATAATTCTGCTCTTTCATGAATTCCTTTTCACTGAGATAATAGGGAATTACTTTGTTTAATGAATTTCTAAAGATCCAAGAAGGCTAAATATCCTAATAAGGTAGTTTTATTTCACAAATAGTATTGCATTCACCAACCCTGATCACTGACTTCCTCTGGATTAAAATTCCCCATGCTCACAGTTTTGCAATAGTTTATATCCTCCTTTGATTGTAGGTGCAGCCTCAGGAAATCAAATTATTCTCAAATTATCTTCCTCTTAATCAAAAGCTTCTCTTCTTCATGACAAAAATATGCAGACTCTGAACCAAGGTGTCAAGAATGTCTTCTGCTTAAAAGACAGAACTTACTGATGCAGCATCAGAAAAATCTTGCAAATAATTTAATCAGCTATTCTTTTACCTACATTACTTAACAACTAATAAAACATATAATGGAGAAGTGGCGTTTAATTTGCTGGCATTATGGAGATGTTTTAGGATAAACATCTACTTAGTGCAGTTTATGACAAAGGAGCTAGTCACCATAATTAGGTTAACTGGTATTATTAAAGAAACCAATTGGAAACAGGGACCTGAGATAAGCCCAAGGTCCCCAGCAACAAAGCAGATTTGAATCAAAGAGTCAATACGCCTGCAGGGTGCTCCTTTGGTCACAACTGCCTTCAGAGGACCCCACTCTTCCCCGGGGGAGTCCTTTCATAGTCTCCAGGTGGATCTATCTCTCTCTCTTCTAATTGGCTCTTATCTAGGGGTCCTGATTGGTTCAACTTCATGGTGCATTTCTGTCCAATCATTCTGCAACTCTGTTGAGTGATTGGCAGTTGTGGTGCACCGATCTAGTCCTCCACGATGTCACTCTTCTGGTCAAAGCTCCTTCTGCAAAGTTCCTGTAGTGGTATTCCCTCTCAGCTCCCCGCGGTAGTCACTCATTACAAAGCATTACACCCATACATTCACGCAGCCCAACCCCAAATACAAACTCAGCCCAAACAACCCCACCAAACAATAACCCGCATCAGTCCTATTCAACTTAATTCACCCATAACATTTTATAGCAGGTTACTGCAGCAGGCACTGGCTCAAACCCTGACAAAGTGCACTGCCACATAACATCCTGAAACAAGCACTGAGAGGTCCCACAAAAATCCTTTCATTTCTATTTCTGTGGATCCCAGTGGTTTAGAGAGAAATTAATATGTCCTTTTCTCTCAGCATTAAGGCCCTCTATTCATATGCAGAACAAAAAGTTCTCAAAGCTTTTAATATAGGTCACACTCAACTCTTCACAGTGTATCAACCAAGATACAGGTATTAAGCTTCCCTTTAAAATATTCTCATTTCTCAAGCTAAGAGCCCTGGCTCAGCGCTGTAATTATAAACTGCAAGTTCCAAAATTAATAAGTGGTAAAGGTGAAAAAGGATAGAGGCACAACAAACACATGATTCATTATTTGTTGAGTGAGGTTCAACACTGAATGGGAAAACTAACAAGCACTTCATGGTGTTTGAGCAGACTCAACAAAACTCATGGGAAGGGCAATTTTCATTGGAGGCACAGCAAGCAGAGCTCCCACTTGAAAAGAAAAGGTGCTCCTCTTGCATCTGTGTGGAACTCTGGTGGCTTCAGGTGATGAGAGACCTCTGCCAGATGTTTGCAGGAAGAGACACTTGCAAGTGCAGGCATCAAGTGTTCAAACAATCAAGTGTCTGGCAGAGACCAAAGCAACAATTTCACAGAAACAAAAAACTTCTGTGTGTAGGAAACTGAAACATAGTATTTTTTCACTTAAGACAGTGGTTCTTTCATAGCAGAAGAGAAGAACTCGGGCAAAATATAGCAATATATCCTGGGGAAAACTGCTGGATCTGATAGAGGCTTCTTCCAAATCCAGAAGTAAGATTTCCTAATCTGAAGATATTTCTTCTTCCACAGTAAACAGGCTTTGTTAAAAAAACAAGAAAAATGCATTAATTTCATATTTTCCTTTCTTGCTGCTTGACTACACTCCTTTGCTTTTATCATGACCAGTAATTCCCCCTCACACACCCCCTGCTTCAGTCAGCAAGTTTCCACATCATAGGCCTTGAGTACTGTTCAGCATGGAAATAGAATCAGATTACCCATTTTAAAATAATATTTTGCCCAGGTTCAATAATTATGGTCAAAGGATGCTTTATTTGTATTTCAGGTAGTAAAGTACTAATTTTTCCTCTTTATACTTGTCCTAGGTTGTAGTATAGGATGTGCAAAAGTATTCTATCTCTATCTTCATAAATTGTTGGATCCAATTGTTAGAACAGTGTCTTTCCCAGGCCCCCTCCCCCTGGACTATCTTCTGTTAATGGCCCATCAGATGCCTTGCTGTATGACTCATAGATAACTGCCTCCAAGAGCGATCTCTCTCTAATGGGCCATCAAGGACCCCCTGTATGACTCATCACCCCATTGTGAGATGCTCCACCCAGGGGGGACGAACCAAGCATTCTCACCTGGATATAATATGGGATTTGGGGACAGTACAAGCAGCCCTTACCCACTGGATTTCCAGAGGACCAGAGCTACCAGACCTTTCTACGGGATCACTGCTTCAGGAAGACCACCTCTTCTGGACTGCTTCCATCATCCTGCTCAGGTTGTATTCTGACTCTGTCAGTGGTCTTTTGTATAATTGCATTTATTTTATTTTATTCTACTTTTATTTTTCCCTTTCTTCTTATTAAATTGTATATCTGACTTGGAGCCTCTTACTTGTTCTTCTTTCAAACCACTACAATACTTGAAGGGAAATTTAAAATTCTGGGTTCAGAATAAGCTAAGCCTTTGTGTTGTTAAGGAGATCTGAAGTGAGTTTAAAAAAACCAAACAATCCAATGTGATAAATGGAAATGATTTGTGTTAACTAAATTGTAACTATTTAGAAAATTATTGTTACAAAGCAATAAAGAAAATTAGTGTTATAATGCAGATGTGCCCCTTTTACAGATGCTACATGTAAAAATACGATACAGATGTAGTTTTGAAGTAAGTATTGTCCCAAGACAGGATCAACCTTGGGATGGACAAAGTTGGGATGGTTTCAAGTAAAAGATCTGAACCTATGGTTTTATCCATGAAATACAAGGGTAATTTTTTTGGAACATAATGCTTGCTTACATAGCACAACGCTTAGTACGCACACACAACCTGTAAGATTAACTGAAGGACAATGATGAAGCGTGTGAGCCTTCCTCCAAACAGGACCACCAAAAGAAGCCAGAAGACTCCCAGCAACAAGTGAAGCATGCGCCATGAAGTATAGTCATGTAGATTTTAGAATCTGACATAGGAGGGAATTTAGGGGAAACTATAGGCTATTGATGAATATGTATTAGCACATGGTATATAAGTATAGTCTGAACTGTTTTGTACGTACATGAGGCAGGGTGAGAAGCCCTTCCTGTACCCCAGTCGGTTTTGCTTATGCTTTATACAAACCTTGATCATAGTTAATTAATTACTGCCAAATATATACCCAATTATATTGACTAAATTGTATTCTTTTCTACCAAATTGTTATTCAATTAAAATTGCTGCTAACTCAATAGACCTAGTTGTTTGATATCACTTATAACAACAACATTTAAAATCTTCAAGGATCCAAGTCATATCTGTCCTGTCAGAGCTGGGCCTCAGCACAGAGAGCAGGAGGCAGCCCATAAATGAGCTATTGTGTGGGGAGCAGTAGGACACAATCCTGAATTTATGGAGGATTGACTCTTCTCTTCATTTTTTAATCAAGCTTTGTCTCAGAGAACCACAATCTAATATCCCAATGGTGCTCATTACCACAACTTTTTTAATTGGATTGTTTGAAACTGATTTTCAATCTCTTTGCAAATATTCTGTGATTCATGGGTAAATTTTCTTAATACTTCTTAATTCTACTGCCTACCTACTCATTGTATGCTTTTGAAACCACCAATTTCCACAAAGAACAAAGAGTCCCTGCCCAGGTAATGCAGTTCTGCTTCTTCTGCTTCTTCTGTCTTTAACTACAGACAGAAAAAGCAAAATTTCAGTCATCACTTTTTCAGAGGGTTGTGTCATGATTTGGGAATGGGATGTGAAACGCCATGGAAAGAACTCCACAACTAATAAGAGTTGCTAGAGTGGTATGTATTTATTTAATTTCACCAAAGACACGCACAAACACCAGGGAACTTGCCCCCCTTATTATTCCCTGAAGTCTTACATATGCATGACAATCCAGGTCCCCCTTCATACATATTCATTCCCTGACCCCATCTATCCTTGCTTGGTATGGTAATTAACTCCACACTCTTCTGGGCATGCTCAGTCTGTTGTGGTGGTCTTCTGGGTGGTCTTCAAGTGTTCACCTCTTCACCTTTATCTCTCCCATGTGTGCTTTGGCCCTTTCAGCATGTTTTCAAGGGAACACACCATCTTAGAGTCTGTGTCCTTTTCTTTATCAGCACCCTTAGCCCTGTTATTCTGCTGTTTAGGCTAGTTCTGATTATCGCTGAACGCTCCCGATACTTGTGGTGCTTAAAAATATGCAAAAGGATAACAGACACCAGCATTCAGTGTTTGTTCACTAAATGTCTTCTAAAATGTGATTTCATATATCCTAAAGTACTACTTGGAATACATTCTAACACACAGTATATGTTCTTCAATCTACTATAAAGCATCAGCTGGGATTTTTCAAATCTATGTCTCAGGATGGAGAGGAGAACTGGAAGCACAAAAGATAAAATCTCAGCTTTGAACTTAAATTATGTTAAACATTATGCTTTTAGTTTTATCATCAATTAAAACATCAGTTTAAATTATATTATGAAGATACACAACGATGGCTACATGTAATTTGCTAACATTAATGGTTTTAATTGATATTCTTCAGAAACTTTGCAATGGAAACATGAAATAATTCCAAAGGGTTCCTTTGCAGAGCTTCCCTCTCTCATAAATAGACTGTGCCTGGAAACTGGAATTACTCATTTAACACAACTTTGTTTAAAATCCTTCCCTTGGCACCCCCTGTCCTGAGTTGTAGCATAGGATGTGCAAAAGTATTCTATCACCATCTTCATGAACTGTTGGATCCAATTGTTAGAACAGTGTCTTTCCCAGGCCCCCTCCCCCTGGACTATCTTCTGTTAATGGCCCATCAGATGCCTTGCTGTATGACTCATAGATAACTGCCCCCGAGAACGATCTCTCTCTAATGGGCCATCAAGGACCCCCTGTATGACTCATCATCCCATTGTGAGATGCTCCACCCAGGGGGGACGAACCAAGCATTCTCACCTGGATATAATATGGGATTTGGGCAGCCCTTACCTACTGAATGCCCAGTAGACCGGACCCACCAGACCTTTCTACGGGATCACTGCTTCAGGAAGACCACCTCATCTAGACGGCTTCCATCACCCTGCTCAGGTTGTATTCTGACTCTGTCAGTGGTCTTTTGTATTATTAGATTTAGTTTATTTTATTCTATTTTTTTTCCCTTTCTTCTTATTAAATTATGTTCTCTGACTTGGAACCTCTCACTTAGTTTGTTTTCACGCCACCACACCCCCATCCCCCCTCTGCCTTCCAGCAGGGAGAACAAGGGTGTTTTGGCCCTATTTCACTAAAGAATGTGCCTAATTTTATCATAGTCAGCAAAATTCTTAGGCACATGCTGTGCTTTATCTTTCATTTCCTTTTTAAAGTGGCCTCTTAAGCTTTGTTAGCCCTTAACTCATTTTTTCAGAAAGCAGAGGGATTTACAGGTGGTTTTCTATCCCTTAGAGTTCTGTCAAAATAGAAATGAGATTTTTACTTGTGTGAATCAGTGAAAAAACACCAACCAAAACAAAAAACATAAATACACTATTTTTTCTGAGGAGAAAGATTTGCATGAGATCACAACTTTTCCTAGAGCAGCTGGCAGAACAGGAGAAAAAAAAAATGGACAAGATTTCCAGCCTGCAAATCCTTCCTCAATTCCAGTACAGGAGTTCTGTAGAGCACAAGGAGTTATTCAGTTGAGTTTTATTGCACCAAGCACTGAGACACATCCTGTAATACCTTGGGAGTCCCAGGGTTTTCCATGGACCTGGAGATTTCGTGTGTGCAGGAGCTTCAGTCCTTCTCTCCCACATTACTGAAGCAAGTCCAGCAGTTCCATTTTTTTCTATGTTTTGTTGTATTTTTTCTCCTTTCCCCCCATCCTTTTACTAGAAAGACAGCTTTTATGCCTTCCCTTGAACATTTTATAATAGTTTTACAAAGCTGCAGTTTGGGCCAGACTGATAACTAATTCCTCCTTTCTCCCCTTGAAAAAAATGAGTCATAAATGGGACATACAAGCACCTGGTTTCCCTGAGAGAACACAAATTTTATGTAGCTGCTGCTAATTTCACTTCCTAAAATGCGACCCTCATCAGGTGCAGCTAAAGTAAATCAAGGTGCAAACAGACAGTAGAAAATAGCCTTGTTTTGACAGGAACAACTTTCGAATGTGTTTGTTTGCATCACTTGCAAATATACACTTATGGCAACTGTTCTGCTTGTCAAAAGAGGGAAATAGCTCAGAGATAGCCCAAAGACACAAATAAAAGTTGTCAAGTTTGTGTTTGAAAGATACAGATAGACGGGGTCAATTGTTTGTCTGTTTACAAGAGGACAAACAGGGACAAGACAAGCCTGGGATAAGGGCTGGAGAGGAGAAGCTGGGAGAAAAAGGCAATGAGAGGAAATTGGAAAGGGAATTGCTCAGAGGAAAAGGCATTTGTAACACTAAAGGAGATATTCTTCAGAGCTGAAGTAAGTGCTGGACTCCTAAAACTCAGCAGGCCTTTACTGTCTGCATTTATTTATTAAACACAGTGAGAAAATGCACAGATTATTTCCGTCTAAGGTCAGGGCTCACATCTATGCTAAGCAGTAAAGACAAAAGCCAGAGGTTCCTATTCCAGATCCTGAGCTGCTAAATGATTAGAACATCCTTATTAGCAAGCATGACCTCAAGAAGCTTACCAAAAGCTGCAGAAAGAGCCTAACCTCTATTCCTGTAGAAATGTTTATTTAAAAATGTATTGATTGTTATGGCTAACAGCTGGCATGAAGGCCTCACAATTATAATTAATCCCCATTTTACAACTGAAAGGTAACTAATTATGTAAGTACCTTGATTATATAACTTGACCAGTGTGGACGGTTGGAGAGCAGGCCTAGGCCGTTGGGGACGCAAGCAGCCATTGGCTGGTTGGCCAGGTGGCAACTGGTTCAGTCAAAAGGATTGCCCAGGCAGACCTTCAGATCTATATAAGGAGGAGAGGACTCAATAAAAGTTGGCTGTTGTGAATGAACCCGGTATGTCTTGTCATTTGTCTGTCTCCCAAACAACAGCTATTATTTTTCAGGATATTTTTTTCAGCATGGGTTAGATACATAACCTAGCACACTGTAAGTGGTATATTCTGTTGACATATCCTTGCAGTTTGAACCTGCTGTTCAAAATGCTCCATATTTCAAAAAGGCTACAGGATCCAAATCTCTAACAGTGGCCTTTGAAAGAAAATTTTGAAATATTGAAAATTTTCAAATATATAATCTACTTTTTCCACTTTTAATTTTTGAATTCATAGACTATAAATAATAAGGAACTCTTGCTACTTTTAACTCTTTCTGTCAAAGCTTCTATGTGCGGGGTTGACACATAAAGTTACATCATTGGTGAAGGAAGGAACATGCAATCTCTTTTTCCGAGGACAGAGATCTTTTCAGGGAGTTTCCCTTCTCAGTAATATAAAAGCTATTTTCATTCTAGAAATGATTGACTTACCACTTCAAGTGGCAAGTATTAACTGGAAACAATTACCTTTGGAAAGGGGAAGTTTTCAATTTTAGGATGAGTGAGCACCATCTAATTTTGTGCCTTCAGGCTGCCTTAACTAAAAAGTTCAATACGTTAAAGCCAGGAAAAGGGAAGAGGGGGAAAAATAGAAAGCAAACCAAGACCAAAAAATCAAAAACTTTAATTATTTCTAGAAAAACAAGTATTTTAGCCTTTTGTTTGCACACAGATATTATGCTTGTGGAATGGTTGTAAGTAGTGCTCTTTTTTTAGCATTTTCTGAGTTTGTTTGAAGTGTAAGTGCTACAGCATTGTGAGAATGAAGTTCAGATGAAATAATTTTGAAGTCCAGGGCAGATGATAGATGATTCTCAACACTGTTTATAAACAGAGGGCAAACACAGAGCCAGCATAACAGCCTGGCTTGTCGTTCATTTTAGAAACATAAAAAAATACAAGAGATATTAGTTCATTCAGAAGAGTGCTAGAAATTCCATTTTTAAAAAATATCATTTTACATAAGAAAAAAGCCTCGAATATTCACACAGAAAGATTTCCCCCACACACAAATGAAATGTTTCTTTTTTGATCTTCATACAAAGCATTTCAGCAACTGGCAAACTGCAAAACCTATCACTTCTGTTAGAACAAATAACTAAAATAAGGTCTTATCTGAATCTTATCCTAACTCCCAGGCAATCTCCAATCTTGCACCACCTCAATCCACACAGGCCAAGAGAGGCCAGTGGGAAAGAGACCAAGCACAAGAGTGGGACTTTATGAATTCTAATCAGTGATTGAACCTGTTATTTTACTTAAGTTTTCAAAATACTTGGTCACAACGCATAAAACAAACCTGTCATTTAAAGTAGAAGAACCTTCCACACTGGGCAGATCTTCTGAGGCTGACATAATACATTATCTCTCAAATCCAGGCTCTATTTCAAGCCTCTTTTCCTGCCCCATTTCAATTCACTATTTGTATGTATTTTAATGTAGTATTTAATTTTTAATTGTGAACACTCTATTGGTTAAAGCTAATTCTGTTGTTTTACTGCAATATGAGTTGATGCTAATATAATTATATCAAATGTGAGGAACAAAAATACCATGCAAAAAATAAAAGCTGTGGTAAAATCAATGAGGCAAAATAAACATTAATAGAAGACAGATTAAACCTTTATCTCCATGGCTGTGATAGCAACATTGGCATAAATCTCACCTATGAGATTATTGATAAGCAAAATCCTTTTTTGATGGTTTGTAAGTGAACTGATGAGATGAATGAAGCACCTCTAAAACTAAGCTACAAATCAATGACAGAATAACCATTTGAATTGCTACTCCTCTCTGTGTAATAAAAAACAGCAGGCCCTGCCAAGGATCACAATAGATTGGTGTAATTTTAAACAATGCCAAAACATAGCTGCAACTCAGAGCAAGACGGATGGAAGGTGCTCCAAACATAAAGAAGGAAGTTACAGAGCATTCTTTGCTCAAGGATGAAACAAAGAATTCTGTAAGAAGGAAAATTCCCATAAAGAATTATAGGAGAATTATACGGGAAAGGAGAACAGAGCAATTCTGGGCCTCACTTCTAGGGTACCTGGGTCTGTCACTTTGGCACTAATTCAGGCTCTCCAGCGACTTTCCAGAGGTTCTGAGAGCTACATCAACTTGCATCATTTGTATATGTTGTATTTTCACCTGCAAAGGTCAGTGGTTTCAGGAAACAGGCAACAATCAGTAAGAAGCTCTCTATAAAAACATTACTATTGGTCCTTTACATCAATTTAACCAATTATTTCTTGGTAACTGCTCAGTAGAAAAAGAAAAAGGTGTGTAAGACTTTGCTTTAGAAAAAGGGGAGATGTTTTAGATATAAAATACATAAGGATGATGCCAATCTCCTCAGTTTTGATGTTTAGGCTGAAATACTCTTATATACAATTGTCACTGTTGAGGCAGCCATGACACACAGAGGGACACAGCGAAAGTTCAGAAAGGTTTCTGTTTATTATGGTGGCACACTTTTATATATTCCTCAACATAATTTATACTTATTCATTGGTTACAATAAATTGACAGTGTTCATTGGTACAGAGTAGTCTCCACCACTGTTTTCCGCTAACATTCACAAAACTTTTCTAAAAATACTTTCTCCAGCTGAAGGTTTCTTCTGCTTGTCTTTTCCTTCTTCTCGGTCTCCATGTCAACAGCCTTGGTAAAAATTCCTTTCAGGGGTTCACACAGATCTTATCAGCATCTTCTTTAGTCAACTTACACTTCAGGCTCACAGGCCAGCTTGTCAGCCCCTTCCACATATAATGACATCCTAATGATGCAGGGACATATAAGCCATAAGGGTGGCACTCCCTGACACAGGCAATTTTGAGTCTCTTGTATTTTCCAGGCTAAACATTTTTCAAAACTAGAGGGAAAAAATTCTTTTTTAACCTCTTCCTGTGTTCACAATTAAAATCTATCCAGTTTCATTTCTGTCTCCCTTAAAAGCACTTGACCTCTGCCATCTTTGCTTAGGATGAAGTGCAGTTGACTTCCTTAATAGTGCCAGTTATTTTCCTCAGTGTGAAACACAAGTAAGACAGATTATATTGCCTGTCCTCAGCTGCACTTTGTAGTGCAGCTTTTTTTTCCGTCTTCTTAAATGCAAGGTGTGAATGAAAAACAATTGCTGGGTGGGCTGTTTTGTATCCTAACAAAATATAGTGAGTGACAGGAGTTTTATGGTATAAAAGGAAAATAAATAAAAGAAACATGCAGTACCTTGGAATGGAAGGAGCTATAGAGAGGCAGAGAAAGGAAAGCATTCTTTAGGAATCCACCTCATGGATTGTTATGCTGTTAGTATTTAATAATATTTCTGAGGAGAAATAAAATTCCAGTTTTCCAGTCAGTTTGCTGGCATCTTATCTCTCCAATTAAATTTTAATAACAAATGGAGTTCCTTCAATATGCTTCAGTCAATTCCATGGGAACATGTCATTCCTGTTTTAAATTCCATGTTCTCTAATGAGACTTTTAATACATCTACTTATGGGAAATGGAGTGGAACAAGAGTTCAGATCATAAATTTGAATCATTGTCTCATCAACTTCGATGCAGTGACAACAACTGACATCACTAGTAGCTGTGTCCATGTTATTCATTATTCTACTCTGTGTGTTGGGAAAAGGGGATGTTTCCCAACTGACTTTAGTAACTTCCCTTGCATATATATTTTTCAGGGTTACCAGAAGTCTTCGGGTTCAGCTGCCAAAAATTAAAACCAAGCTGAAATTATATTCAGCCCCTGTTCCAAGTCAGGGTCCAGTTCAGTATCTCCTTAGGAAAGGATAAATAAAACAGCTGAAAACAGAGCTGGAGGGTGGAAGGTGGAGGACCAAAATCATGAGCGCCAGCTGTGGGTACCCACTGCAAAAGTATTTAGACAAAAACTAGAGACTACCTCTCACTTCTTCCCACCTGGTTAAAAATCTTCCTTTTGCCACTGACATATCAGACAGTCCTACAAATTATTGCCATTTTGATTTCCACTGTGTCATTTCTGTGGGTGAATATTCAGCCATATCAAATAATTAATCTACCTTAATATTGAGGTGATCATGTTCAAGCACATCTATCTTTTCAAACATGTTCTTAAGTATCATGGCATTTTCAGACTGATAATATATTAAAATTATATCACTACATAAATATATCAGCAAAGCTTCTTCCTTTTTAATACAGATTTCCTTCTGAGAAGTCAGCATTTACTTCTGGATAAATTTCTGTAATCATAATGCTATGAATTTTAAACACCCTGAATTTTGATCGTATGGACATTTTCCCTTGAGGTAGTTGAACACATTTGTAATTGTAGCGTGGGATGCTGTTATGGATTAAAAGGTGAAGAACAGAGAATAAAATGTTCTGTTCTCTGCAACAAGGTTTAAAAATATTTAATAATATTATTTAATAATAATAATATTTTCCTTATCAGAGTTTTCAGAGTGCTGTATTTTATACAACATTTTGCAACACTGAAATAGCAGAGACAAATGTAGAATTTAGTGGCTTTTCATGAGTCTGTGATTATTAGTAAAAAAGTGAAGGGAATTTTAAAAATATATAATTAAAGAATGATGAAAAAAATATTTGAAACCCAAAGATAAAAGCCACATAAGATTTGATGTCTCCTACAATAAAATTTATGGGGTAATTGGATTTTGTACTGAAAGCAACTTTCTCTAAACCTGAGAATTCTTTCTTATATATATATAAGGATATTTCCAACAGCACTGAAGGACAACGCCAACTTAAAAATTAGCCAGTAAATATATTCTAAGTATCAATTGTCAGTGCAATAAATATGTGATGTCACTGTCATAACAATATAAAAATAGATTAAACTTATATTGTCCTACAGCAGAAGATACAAATTCAATGGAAAGATGAACTCCAGTGACCCAATGACAACAACCTAAAAAATCAAACAAAATTATTAGCAAGATACTGGCAGAAATATTGAACTGGGTAAAAAGTCTCATATCTTCTTAGCCAATCCTAAATTTAGAGATTTGTGATTTGATACCAGAACAATTTTTTTTAAATTTCAATTATTAATATTATGGACAGGAGATGTTCTGAATAACTGAAATCTGACCAAGCCAGGAACATGCTTATGTAGCCACTAAATTTCATCACTATGTTTGCAAAAACAAATACTGACTAGTAAAATGTGGTTAAGTGAAATTAAATGATTGAGAAATAGAATGACACACAGTCTCTGAATTGCATTAGCCTCTAGAGTGCTTGAACAAAAGTGGATTTAACTGGATGAACTGGTGGAGTTTGCTGTCTTAACTGCTACAGGAAGATATATTTTATTCTAACTTAAACTGCAGGACGTGGGAGCAATTCCTACTTCCTTGATCAGGGACTTCAGTCCTTACTGCCATATCAGAGTGACATCTGTTCTGAATCACCCCTCTCCCGTAACTTCATTTCCATTGAAAGATAACCTAAACATGTGTGCATGAGCTGAACCATGGCTTTATGAAATTCATCTGTCCTTCATTCTGCCCTTCCATTGCTCTTCATTTTCCTTCAGTAAGCCCCTTAACACTCACAAAAAATACCTTACAGTCAACTATAAGTTACTCTATAACTGAAACTGACAAACAGAAAGGCAACTGTTTAGATATTGAATATTTGGACACAGTGGAGCGTTGTCAAATCTTTTTTTGATTTATAGATCCCCTAAATTTATCCTTTGATGGAAAGAACACTGTGCAATAAATCTGATCTACTGACAATAGATCTTGTTCCAAATCCACTGGTGGGCCACAGGTGGAACAAAATCTCATTTTTGCATAGCAGGTTCCAGAGTAATTTACAATTAACATGAGGAGCATGCTGGACCTTCAGTGCTTGGCAGGAATTTCACCATAGCTTGCAGTTTTATGGAGAGTCAAATGTTTTCTTTTGGGGGCAAATCATTCAGCAGGAGTCAGGGAAAGTTAAGTTTAAATAATACATGTGTTTTGAGTCTAATCCAAAGATTAGACTCAAAACACATGTCAGAGGGAGCATTTGCCACATATTCCTCTGCTAGCAAAGATAACTTTTATACAAAGCAATTATTTTAACGACTCAGAATATAAATGGCTAGCATAAGGTCATAAAGGTATTTCCTTTGCCTCTCCTGCAAACCTATGGCTCTTGCATGGCACAGCAGTATATATTTAGAGCTGGACAGGCTGCTCACAGAGGTGCACTGCCATCCTCTATCATCTACAGTGGTAAGAGTCAGTTTTATGTGAGAAAAGGTTTATTTAAAATTAGTAGACATGCACTGAACCCAGGAAACATCTCAGCAGTTCACACAACTTCATAGAAGAGGTGATGGGTTCTCTGTCTTGTAGCGACATCACACCCAGGCTAGATTTCACTGTGCACCCAGAGTGATGTAAATGTGCACTTAAATTACAGGCAATGAAGTGTGATATATAGATTTAGATATATAGATCTATAACCCTTCTAATTTAAATCTATTATTTAAAATTTAGAAACATGTTGCTGAAAGTAGACCTGAGTCTCTGCTTCCTGTGAAATTATGTATTCCAACTCTGGTGAAATTAATTATTTTAATTGAACTGAAGAACAAGTGTGCTGCAAAAAAAAATATTTTTGACTCTGTGTCTGTGCTATTAAGAGGATGAGAAGGAAAAGTTATGTAATTCCTTAAGACACATAACTGAGCCTTTCCCAGCTCAGGGGTACCTGAATGCTGTGGATCTCAGTTTCCTCAGAGTATGTCAGCATCCCAACCAAATTCCATTGGCGTGCAGTGTTTTCAGCCTGTAGTATAAGATCACAGTTTTTTTCTAATTTAAAAATTGCTATAAATTACCCACGAGGACCACAGCTGTTTGGTTTTTTAGTGGATGTGTTCCTCCCTAAAAATGTCTAAGAGCTATAAATAACCCTCAAGCACCTCATGATTGAATGGGTAGAATGAGAGCTGACAGTCAGAAGCCAAATGCTTTCACTATACACCATAAGTAGTCCTTTCATTAAAATAAATTCCACATATTTCATGACTTAGGTACAGAGGCTCAAAAAATCCTACATGAGGACAGCCCACTTTGGTAAATAATCACATTTTGGAAAAATGCAGGATAAATTTCATAATGGGCAAAATTGTGTTGACTTTCACAGACATTTTGTATAAGCAGTGCAATGACACCATTGAGTGTCAGAGGGATCCAGACTTGAATATGCCTCAGGGGATGGAGCCACTGTAATTTTTGGCCTTTGCTATCCCACCGGAAGATGTGAGCAATCTGCATTCCCAGAGCCCACTGGAGTAGCACCTTGTGGCAGCAGTTATTGAAGAGGTTTAGCTGAGCTTGGAAAACCCACAAATCTCATCTGCTTAAGATCAGAGGAGCTGATTTTGACAACAATTACACAGTGCCCACTTCAGGAATTTATCCGGCCTTTTCTAAGGCCTGACAAATGCAAGGAACAAATTTCAATCCCAACAAATGCAAAGAGAACTCATGCTCATAAACCCAGCCTTTCAGGATGTTGTATCTGGGAAGTATTTGGAAGCAATTTTAAGAATCCAAAGTCCCAAATTAGAACTTTACTCCCCCTTATCCCCAAATTAAAGGAGTGCCAAGAGGCCAAGTTTAAGTGTACTTGGGAGCTCTACTAACCCGCAAGAAAACAGGCTCTTGAATTGAAGAGGTAAACACCCTGAATTAAACACCCTGAATTAAAACCAGCAGCAGAACAGAGGCAGCCAGCAAAGCCAGGGAAGGAAAGATACAAGTTATTTATATAAATCAGCTCTGGAAGGAGTTAATAAAACCTAAAACCAGAAACATTTTAGGTTCCATGAAAGCAACAGGCAAAGCCAGGTCTAAACTAAAGCGGAATCCACTTTTGTTCAGCACTTCAAGATCTAAATGGGAGTTCTAGAATATGGGGGATATTCTTCAGAAAAAATGAGAATTGCCACCTACAATCAATATTAAAAAAATCTGTCACTGCCACCCTTCAGAAAAATCCTAATACTACCAACACCACAACCCCCCAAAAAAGATCTTCTTTGAAGACAGACAAAACCAGGTTGTTATTACTTTTAAAAGCTACGTCACACCACATGGACAGTTCTGGATTGCAGCAGACCTCTGAAGAATGGATATTCCTTCCAGCAGAGCTCTGAGATGGGATTTGAAGGCTGCTAATGGTATATAACTTTTTTGGGGGTTGGTGAATATAGGATGATGCTCAAGTTTATTATTTCATAGCTTGTGGATATAGATTTAAGGTAGAACCCTGATTTATAACTCCACATTTTTGTTATCTAATTTTCTGTTTCTTTTGGGGGGGGGTCACATAAATATGAATCTTTCCCTGCAAATAAAAAATAAGTCCTTTGTGAAAAGAAGTGTGGCATTGCCACAGATCCTATGTTCACTCATAAAATATAAATTGATGAATTTTTAGGAAGAAATGTTTAATTGCCTAGGGGAGCTTTTTCCTGTTGCTTTAAAAAGGGGAATTGTGAAAAGCTTTCATCAGCTGGGTGATATTTCTTGAAGACAAAAAATTCTTCCCTGTGAGGGTGGTGAGGCTCTGCCATAGGTTGCCCAGAGAAGCTGTGGCTGCTCCCAGATCCCTGGAAGTCCAAGGTCAGGCTGGACAGGGCTTGGAGCAGCCTGAGATAGTGGAAGGTATCCCTGCCCCTGAGAGGAATGAGATGAACTTTAATGTCCCTTCCACCCAAACCATTCTGGGATTCTGTGATTTAATGAAAAGACTGAATAATTTACTGAGAGCATGATTTTGGAAAGTTTGATGAAATTGGATTTCCCATTTATGCTTCTTCAGCATTGAACATATTTTATTTTAAGACTCAGAACCTCTGTTAGTTTCATAGGCTTGGAAGAAGTCAGCGATCATGTTTTAAACAAACTTTCCTCCAAAGGTATTATTGAGCTCAAAGAATTCTACCCTTCATTTTTTTTCTTCTTTTGCTCCTGCTTATCCCACAGTCAGGAATATTAATTTTTTTGTGTGTGTGTTCCTTAGATTAATTTGAATGTCAGGTTTTTCAGCTCTATTTCAGAGCAGAGAGAAAGCCTTTTTCCACCCCTGAAATGAAGCCCTTCTTACTTCAGCCTTGCTCTCTTGCTTGTCTTGCCCTTTCTAAAAGACTAATGAAATAACTGAGTGATCGAGTTTGGCTGCTCTTCAGCTGAACTCAGGGACACAGAGAGAGAGCTCAAGTGTTCCCAAATGAAAGGAAGAGAAAGTACTTTTAGACCATACAAATAATCATCATTAGTTGTGTTTCCTGTCAGCTGCTGGACCCAAAGACTTCTTTCCTCAGGAAGGTGAATGAAATTCTAGAAGAGTGAAGCACTCTGACAACCATTCTGACAAGCCAAAATTAATCTAAAATGATTTTGTTTTCATCTTCAAGAAAATTAGGCACATAAGAGAGGTGTTGCTGTCCCATAGAATATGTCACAACATCCTAACACCTCCCTATTTCTGTCTGGAGAAAAATCTTCATCTGCAGTCTCAGAACTGTGGTTGAAAAATCTGAGATGGAGCTTCAATTTTCCTCACCTGCTTGTGAGCTTTGCACCCACAACCACTGTACACTGTAAGAGTTGTAGATGTGCAAAATCACTGAGAGAGGACTCCATACAAAACCACGGTGCTGTAAGAGTAAAGTACAGACACATTCTGGCAAGCCAAGTGTTCTGGTTTGCTAAGTGGGCCACGTTTAAAAAGATTATTTTACATACTTACAAAGGGCAAGCAGATATAAGCTAATAAGCCCCAAATTCTGAAGAAAAGATCGACCACACCAATTTGGAATATGGCCAAAGCCCTAAATGTCATGTTGCTTTCACAACTCCAACCATCTGACCTTTATGAATACTGGGGCAGTTCAAATAAGTCCATGGAGCTCTGCCTAATGGATCTGGCCCTTTGATTGCATTTATTTTCTCACAACCACTGCAAAATTCAAGCACTACTCCATGCAATTTGATAATAGGGAGAGAAAAAAAAAAATCAGCATTCAAAAGCCACAGCTTTCCAGACAGAAATCCAGCAAGACATGGGTTGGCCAAATCTTGGCAGGACATGAGGTCACACCAGAAAGAATTGTGATGGAGTTTTTAGTCCAACCATCCTTAAGGAAAGTTCACAGGTTCCTGTGAATATTAATGTAAATTCCAGCCTGTTTTTTTAGCCAATGAGATGAAGTATGTAAATTTACCTCATCGTGAGAATGTGGGACAGTAAAGAGTTTAATGTTCACCTCACACTACTTACAGCTGAGTAGCAAGATAGTGTTCCTAAGCTTTGGCACTGCTTTTCCTACTTTTAGACTGTGCCAGAAATTTGAAGATGCCTGGAGGGAAACCTGCTCCTCTGCCATGCTCCTGTTTTGGACAGGAGCAGGAGACTACCTAGAAAAGAGAAGGGGTGCTGCAGAGACAAGATTTGTGACTTAATAGCTTGGCTCCCTCTCACTTTACTAGTGCCTCTCCTCACACAAACCAGGCTCCATTCCCAGTCCCATTTTGTGTTCCACTGCAAACTGCAATCACACAAAGCCGCAAAACAGGCTTCCAAATCCAAGTGTAGGTGTTATAAATCATGATAAGGAGTGGAGTTAATTTTAATTTACATAACATTTCAGGCAATCAACATAAACATTTGTAAGTTGTATGGAGGAATATAATGGTGGTTTGAAGGCATGGGCACATGGTCAATCTTCCAGATAGATTTAGGGGCACCTGCTGCTACTTGTTCAGTGCAAGACAAAAGCACAGCCTTCTCTCTCCATATTCTTACACGTGCTTGGCTTTCAAACATGTGAACAGTGCACACAGGTCCAGTGTTTTGTCAAAGGGAAGAGAAAGGGATTCCACAAAGATTTCATGGATTGTATTAATTTCCAAACCAAGCCTATTTAATTAGAGTGAGTAAGAAAGGGCAGGAAGAATAAACAACACAGGCAATGGCAAAAAAAAATACAATAAAATATTCTCCCTCCCTTAAGCAATGACCACCAGGATCAGCCACACTACACAAATATTGCAAGCCACAGCAGAAGGGGAAGAGTATATTAAAATTAAAATTAGATACACACTGCCTTTGACAACAGACTTAAAGAAGAACCAAAGGGAATCACACCTCACTCCTCTGACCCATGAGCAGCACCCCCATGGCCCATAGAAGCAGGGCAATGGCAGCAGCACAGCCTCCCTCAGGCACAGTGCTGAATGCTACAAGGCAGGAGTCAAAGTCCAATAAAATAAAATGCCCAACTGGGTTGATTCAGATGAGAGCTCTTCTGGGCCCTGTGTTAGTCTTGGCACCCTTGCCAATGCAACCAAAATAGAGAACTCTTCAATTCATGCTGAGCTCACAGCAGTACAGACTTACTTTAGCGCAACCACCTGCCCTACAGACCAGAGAATCACTTCAAGAGGAGTAGGAAGACAATTCAACAGGATTTGTTTATAAAAGCAGAAGCAAGGACAGACTTCCTACAGGAAAAAAAAAAAGGACAGCAAATGTCTGTATGGGCTCTGGGATCCTTTCCCACTGTGCGGCTCTGAGTTCTCTGCTGATGACAGTCCTATGAGGAAAGAAGGGCACGTTTCTTGTGTCTTACAGCTGGTGGAGGGTCTGCAAGAGCATGTGGCGAGCAAATGAACAGGAGTCAAGAGCACGGTTGGGTCTGTGAAAAGAAGGGAGGGAGAGATTTAAAATACTGAATGGCTTTGTGTCGGCCTTTGACTGAGCAAATAAACACTATTTCCAATGCACTGGGTGTGTATGCTCCAAAAACTACAAATTTTGCCCTCAAAACAAGTTCTCTCTTCCAAAACCATTCCATCACTGCTGCACAGATCGCTGCTTCCCATTCAGAGCCTGCTGTGGAAAATTCTCTCTCCTGAGAGTCCAAGTAAGGAAGACAGTGGCCTAACATCAGAACATTTATTTCCATCACTATAAACAATCTGCTACTGACTTACCTCTGCAGCTCCGTGTCTCATTTTGGGTAGAATGGTAGAGGTAGAAACCCTGTTTCCTCTCTTCTGGCAATGGGCTTTTCCATAAAGTTTCACTGTTTAGAGCCCCAAAACACAGGAAATGATCCTGCGAGCACTCAAATCTTTTCTCACCAAGTCATCTGCTATCTATAATCTGATGGTGACTTTGGTCTTGGGATTTTAAAGTCTTTAAAAGATGCAGCATAACCTCCTGTTACTCTTGCCTGAGGTCAAGTAACACCTGACTGGCTTTGCTGGGCTGATGCTGTTTTAGGTTTTGCCTTTTTTTCCACATTCTCTGTATTTTTTACACATTTTTTTACTTTTCCATGGCCTTTCCTTAAGCAGAAAGACAAAACTGAAGACAAATTCCAGAGCTCCAAGTCCCAGGAGGTACAAGGGCCCGTGCTACTTGGTTCTTCCTGGGAACCAAGGCTGAGAACAACTCTTTGAGATACATTTTCATGGACCAAGTACAACTAGTGCTGAAGGAGGGCTCCAGAGAAGGGACTTGACCTGGGAGAGGAATTGCACCACCACTTGTCCTCCTAACTGGTGCTTTTTATCAATTATGCTAATTTCCTAAAACCTGTAAAATGTACTCACCCCTGGGGGGGTAGGCTTTTGTGGACATCTTTCCATAACTGCCTCTGGAGGCCTTCAAATAAAGATCCTCTTTTATATAACCTCCTTACTAAAATTATCTCAAGTTTCATTTCCAGGTTGGGAAAAAGGTAACAGGGCCACCTTTCTGGGTCCCTTACAGACAGCCCACAGAACATGCAGGACATCACCTGAAAGGGCCCAAGACAAAGGTTGCAATAGCTAAGTCAGATTTGCACAGAATAATCTGCTCCCTGAAATTAAAGCATAGAAATACACTTACAGCACAGTTAACATGAGGCTGAATTTCTGTAATGTTTCCACTGCCTCTCAGAATGTGTATTTGTTTCTGCAAGCTAATTACCGGCTCAGCATCACTGAAACTTTTACCAGTTTCAATTCATCCATTAGGGAACTTCCTCCAAAGAATTTTAATCCAATGTTTTCCACTATTCTGAGAATAGAAGTCATTAATTTTACCTCTCTCCCACCTTACCACAGCAAAATAACCTTTAACAATGAACAGCTGTGAAGCCTTCTCAATCTGGGAAAGAAGGGTGAGCTGAAATAAAGAGTGGAGTACCTAGGAAAGAGCAAGGAGTTCACCTCCAGGTGTGCAGCACACGACCAATAGCTGGAGAGGCTGTTTGGTACATCTCTCCACAGCTGCTGCAGTTTAATGAAGCACATCTTGGAGAAGACTTAACCCTTTTTATTCCCCCCAAGAGCCATTCAGTGCCTCATACTGAACACACAGTCTCACAGAATTACAGCTTGGAGTTCTTCAAAGTGGCTGGGAGACATATTTCAGCGCTCATCTTTGGAAGACCCAGACCTATTCACAAAGAGGGAGCTGGTTCCATCCAGGCAGCTGCCCATTTTTGGAAACAGAGAACCTGGACCACTGATGTTGATCACAAACAAGATCCCTCAGCCCCCTCTGTTAACACTAAGCCTCCTCTAGCAATAAAATCCTCCTGATTTGCTGTGGAGTTACCTGCCTGCCACTCTATGCTACAGACTGCTGAAAGAGACGAGTGATGTGATGTAATTCAACAGCAAAGAGCAACATTAAAAAAAAAAATCCAAAAAACCAACCAAACACAAACCCCATTACCTCCAGCAAGTCACAAGTGGGCAGGCAGACATGCACATACTTTCAGTGTTTCCATCTAAAAAATTATGGAAAAGCATGTGTAGATTCACAGCACCCTCTTAAATCCAAAAAACTCAAGGCTTGACAGCAAGCAGAGTAAGATAGATGCTGTTTACAGTCTGTATCCATAATTCTGTAATTATTATTAATTATTGAATAAAGAACAGTGCCTACAACAACAAACTGTCACAAAAGGAAGGAGGTAAGTGCCTATTCCAGAAGCCTTGTGCAGTGAAAGACAGCACACCTCTGGCCTAGGCAGCTACAAGAACTTTACAGCTCCAAAAGGGCTAACCGCAAACCAAAAGGAGAAAAAAAAATAGAAAATACCATAAAAATGCAGACCAGTTTTTTGCAAGTGAAGGAATCGTAGGTTTCATAGAGTCGGATTAGATTTGTTGCAGAAACAGAGGCCAGATGAGTTCTGAATATTACTAGGTTAACTAGGCAGAGGTTTAACTTTAGGATTGCAATTTGACTGAATTCCAAGAAGAAACAAGGGATAGAGGTTAATTGAGAAGCTGTGTGTTGGTTTTATCTGGGATAATTTTCTTCACAGGAGGGGCTGTGTTTTGGATTTTTGCTGGAAGCAGTGCTGATAACACAAGATGTTTCAATTACTGCTGAGCAGGTTTCACAGCATCAAGGCATTTTGTTTCTCAACCCATCCCACCCACAAGTAGGCCAGGGGTGCACAAGAAGCCAGAGAGGACACAGCCAGGACAGCTAACCCCAGCTGCCCAAAGAGATATTCCATAGAACATAGCGTCGTGCTTATCAGATAAAGCAGAAGGAAGAAGCTAGCTATGATGGAGTTTTCCTGGAGATGGTGGAAGTGGTAAATTAATTCCTTGTTCTGCTTTGCTTGCAAATAGCTTTTGTTTTACCTATTAACCTGTCTTCACATCAACACCCAAGTTTGCTCACTTTCAGTCTTCCCCATCCCACTAGGAGGGCTGTGTGGGGCTTAGGTGGCAGGGGTTAAACCACAACAGGCTATTTTAACTGGACTGTGGGGTTCTCAAACTGTTTACATTTACCCATACAGATTTAAGAGCTGTCATCCTTGTTTCCTTAAGGGAAAGCATGGTAAGAAGTGAGTATGTTCACATAACAGAGAGATTGCTTGTATCTAGTGTGGATTTTATTATGCAGCACAGGGCAAAAGTCTCCCTATAACATCACAACTTGCAACAAATTTGTAAAGCAGAAAACTTCATCTCCAGACATTTTATAGCACCAGGGACAGTGGAAGTTTGGCATTAGCACTAGTACATACTACAGGAAGGCAGGAAGATCTGCCTTCCACTGAGAGAGGCTCTCAGTTCTCACTCAGCTTCTACAGAACCTATGAACAGTCTCATACTTCCACCAAGAGACTCTCCCCTCTTGCTCTTAGAGTGAAATGCTGGCCCTGGATTCAATGGGGTTTTTTTGCTGATGAATTCATGAAGACCAAAATTTTACTCTTTGTCACATACAGCATCATTGACAGCTTAAAAACATTTTATGGGAAAAGCCTACATGCACACATACAAGAAGACAGAAGACAAGCATCTTTCCTGAACAAAATTTGTTAGGACACTTAGAATTAAGATGCTGCTCTGGGCACTGTTACCTGACATAAACAATTAGGACAGTCAAAGGCCCTGAACCAAAGTCTTTCTTATATATTCTCAGCATCCAGCAATTTAAATTCCATTTTGAGGGCTAGGGCTTGATCAACAAGCAAGAGCAAGGCAGCAGTGTAGGAAACAGCAGAGATTCAGTGATATGTCTGGGTAATTTCACATGGTAAGTCCTGGTACTTTTGGCTTAAGCCTGTAATGATTGAGTTGGAGGCATATTTGTTCAGTTGGTAAGGCACATAATCACTGGCTTTTAAGTGTCTTAACCTCATCAACACAAACAGAAGAGGCAACAAACAACGAGCTCCACAAGAAGGGCCTCCAGTTAGCATTTGCACATTTATTACATTGTAAATAAGATCCTTTATTTTCCAAAACTGACCTTAGCATGGTTGGTGTTTATGGACACAAACCACTGCTACATATCAGTTTTGACAGCTTCAGCCACACCAATGCTTGGAAAAATTCTTTTCCCCTGCCACAACTGGCCAGCTTCCAAGCCCAGTAGAACCAAGACAGACTACCAATATTTGACTGCATTCCTACTGTCCATGCTTCATACTGACCACAGCTATCGATGCCAACACCTTTCATCAGCAGCTAATAATCCTAAGCAGCTGCTGCTGACTCATACCATGAAATTCAGGAAGGCTTAAGCCTCATTCTGGAATCTGTTAAAAAGCTGCTCTCACCCTACACAGCACATGGTCCATGCTGAGCTAGCCACCAAGCTTCCAAATGAATTTCAGGCCTCTGCTGTTTTGCCTAAAGTGACATTTTTGAACTGTTTCACCTCTGACTGTTAAACAGCAGTATACAATCCTATTGCAAATCTGTCTGGTGGTTCTTTTCCCCTAAATCTCATCAATGCTGAAGTTGACACTGACTTAATTCAGTAGACATATGGTTTCTATAGCCACTGAATACATTAAAAAAGCTAAAGCTGTTGGGGGTAGGGGTTGATTCTATACCTATAGTGGAAGTAACAACATTAAATGCGGGCAGTCAGTAAAAGCAGCCTCTTCAGTACTTATGCTCCCCATTTAGTTCTCAGAAAAATTACTAACTTTGTTGCTGTCACAGTAGGAAGTTCCATTTAAATTCAGTCTTTGTGTTTTGCAGTTTTCATGTGCTGGTGTCCAGTGTCACACACCATGACAACTATGGCAGAGCTCTGCTGACCCTGTTAACTCTGAAGGATGATTTGGAGAGCATAGTTAGATCCAGTGTACCCACAGTTCACTCAAGCAGCAGCCAGAAACCAACCAGATTCCCTTAAGCTCAAAACAATTCTTCTGTGACAGGCATTAGCAGTCTGCTTCAGAGCCACTTTCTTGCAAAGCCAACTTCCCACTTTTCCCTTTTTAAGATTTTTTTTTTTTAACTCTGAACCTCACATACAGAAGTAAACAAGGTAAAACAGAGGCCCTTTAAGCTATTAATTCTCAATTTCAGAACAGACATTTAGTGGGTGTGGGAGCTGACAGTGGTCAGAACATGGATTCTTAGGGTCCAGGCAGAAGCTTGAGGCCTGTGGGAAAGCCAAGTACAGAACTCTCTCAGTCTGGCCTGGGAAATCATAAGGAAGAACCCTGTTGATATCTACAATCTTGTAGATATCCTCCTGACAGTGTTTTTCTAACTTGTTGTTTACTTGTAAGAAGATGGTCGAGAGGTGTTGCTCTAAATGACCAATCATATTCATTGTACCAAAACACTGTATAAGAAGAATCTGCCTTTCAATAAACTTTGCTATAAGCCCTCAGAAGAACCGGAGTTCTATGTGTCATTGCATGAGCCATCCTGAATTGTAAGGATAAGTGGGCTTTCACAACAGCTTACATGTAGCTATGAACCCTCAAAACTGTTTCATAAGCTTCACCAGAGAAGATTGCATGGCAAATATAATACTCACTTTGTAACAAAAGCTGAGAGAACTGGGACCAGGGATTTAGGAAAATAATCCTGCTGGACCATGTGGTTCAAGGTCATAAGAATACCATAGAGGCTTGGAACAGTTTTGATCTTCTCTTCACTCTGAGAAATGTACAAGAAATCAGATATCAGACAATTGGGATTTGATCTAACCCACTGTAATTCACAGACAAGGAATTCTCTACTGAATGAAGTGCTCCCACACTGCAGCAGTGAAAGCTGGTCACTAGGTTAAGTACAAGACATAGGTGGCCAATCCCATAGTCTCCCAGGACCTGAAATAATGTATCAATAACATTCTAGTACTTATCAACTGACAGCAGTACTAATAGGGAAAGGGAAGTAGTGAACCTGCAAGTGAAACAGCCAAATCTTCTCAGAGGCTGTGTCAGTGTTCTCCTGAGGAATTTCACCAGACTTCAGTCCATAAAGAATTCAGTTGCCTTAACAATTTTTATTGTATTATTCTGTAGTTCATTTTTATACCACATCCAGCTCTTTGACAGGCTCCCTCTAGAACCTGATATAGTGCTCCCAGAAGTGATCTCACAGTTATGTACAAGATAAAGCCAACAGTCATCCTCTTGCTTACATGATGCTTAATTTATTTTTACTCCTAACGTGTTGCTACATGTCCCAACTCTTAAATTATTTTCATTTATTTCTCTACTGGCATTTCAACACTTCATTCTGCAGACACTACACAGATCTGTGTTCCTGCTGTTTGACCCTGGATTTCACAGTATTAAGAATAGCTATTGCTCACAAGCTTCCAGCTACATAGGACTGAAAACAGAGTGTGCACCTTCTTCACACATAGGGGACTGGTGATGAATTAGGCATCACAGATGACAATCAGCAGGCTGATACTCCAGGGCTTTATCAGTGCCACCTCCTGGCCTGAAAGAATGCTTCAGCGGCACAGGTTTGTGCCTCATGCATATTGCTATTTTCCATATGAGCAAAATGTGGGTGGCAATCCTCAAAATAGGCATTCTGCAGAACTAAATGCCATCTTGGGTTCCATTGACCTTTCTGGGAAGTGGGAAGCTCAGTGCTGGTCCAGTATACAATGAATAGAGGGAGAAGCTAAACTGATTTTTAGGAAATTAAGTCATATCCATGCATGCCAACAAGGATCTGGACCCCAAGCTGGATATCACCAGAAGGACATTCATAAACCTGTTTTAATAGCAGGCTGCTATAACAGATTACAGCTTTTCTGTAGTTCAGAATTGTCTTAGTCCAAGTTTATATTCTCAGCTTCCAAGTCTTGTGTCAGAGGGGAACACTAACCCCTGTGGCACAAGCAGGCAAAGGTGTTTAAGGTTTTGCAGACAGAACCTCTCCACAGTCACCTCACTGAAAATAAAACTACTAATTCTATGAAAATCACAGGCTTCCTACTGAGATGGGGAACACATATGACTATGAAAATTCAGAATTTTAGAAGCATATAATAGGCTTAAGCAGGTGAGGGGAAAGCATATATATGCTTTGTGTAATGATTTTTACAAAAGAACAACTTGTAACAGCATATAGAATGTAACTTGTTAAACAGAAAGAACCGGTAGCAGCACACATAGGAAGTGAGTTGTTAGGTAAAAACTACTAAGCTAAAATATATATTGTGAAAATTCAGTAAAGCAAGACTTAGGTATTGTGAAAAAATGAATAAGGCAGAAAGGTATGGTTTGAATCCAGCAAAATCGGGCTACTAATTTTTGGCAAGAATAAAGTGACCTGAAACGTAGTCAAACCTCCACTGCACCTGCCCAGAAGTGAAGGTCAACCAGCAGACACCTGAGGAAGACATCAGCCTTCCTCCCAAGACCACAACTTGCAACTCACAACCCACCAGGAGATGCGGCAGCTAATTAGAATATGAAGCAAGAGAAGGGGGAGAATGGGCAGGTGCAGAGGTGTGGGATCAATGTGTATTTAAACCTGAACCTTGTCTTGACCAGGTACACATATTTGGTGGAAATAGCCCCTATGTGTCCCAGCTGGAATAAAACATACCTGCTTTACAATTTCTAATTGTAAAGTCCTTATTCCACAACACACTACTTGACCCTCCATCTTCTCACAATAAGTTTATTCCTTGCAACTAATTAATTAAAACTAGCATTTGGCAAAGAGTCACCAAAGCATGAAGTTGAATGCCATTTATCTGGCATGAGTAGCTGATACACATTTTTGAGACATGCTCTCAAGAAATGCCCTAAAGGACCCCAGTAACATTGACATGGCTTTTATAGACACCATAGTCCAGCACCAGCATTACTGCCCTACCTGACCCTCCCTACCTTCAGGGAATGACTGAGAAAGCAGAGCACATTAAGCAGAAGATGTACAAAAGGTGACACATCTTTCATCCTAATGCAACCTTGCAATTTGCAGTTTCTGCCGTACCTAGAGCATCAGGCATGCACAGGCATCCAGGAGTTTCCATGGCAACAAAATTACCCAAAATCCTGCCTGTTTGCCCTTCAACAGCCTAAACAGGCCATGACTTAACTCCTTCCTGCTCCCTCACCTTAAGTAGTCCCATGTGCACCAAGAGATTTGTGATGAATGCATCTGAATTAAATGTGGCAGAACTGAAGGCTTTTTTCATCAAGGCATCTAAAAAGAGATAAGCACATTATTTTAGGCAATACAGAAAAAGTACATTTATGGATTTTAAGTTTAAAATGGATCATACAGAAACTCAACTGTTATATCAGTTTTGTGATAGAGTATCTGTTAAGATTTTATTTTTCTCTGTAGCTATAAGCTCTGAAACATTAAGACAGGTAAAAACCTTTAAGTATAAAGGAGAAAGAAACAAATTTTTAAAAAAATCCAGCAAAACACACAAAGCCCACACAAGAATTCCCACACTGCCAAGTTTTAGATGCAATACACCCCAGTCCTATACACCACCAGATGCTCTGCTCAGTGCATTTGAGCATGCATGTTATGTGTATACATGTATATAAAAACAAGCAGATGAACTAGAAGCACCAAGAGGTAGAGCCTTGACTCCTTAAAGGCCAGTAACAATTCACTTTTCATTTGAAACCCCAAGAAATGAGAGAACACAATGAAAAAGTTTGTTCAGCTGTTTTATGGGCTCCCTCAGGACCAATATTGTGCCACAAACAATAGGCAAACCAGTCCTTTAACCTCTTGTGTACAAGGGGGACAAGGCAACCCATATTTGACCTCTGACAATTCTGTTTTCTTAGAATAGGCAGAATTCACTAGAGTGGCTGTAGAACAGTGCCAGACATTAACCAGGGCCATCACTGTCAGCTGACAGCTGCTTTTACAGAAGGAAAGTAATTGCCAGGTTCTACCTTTCCTGCAGAACCAGGAATAAAGATAAATATGTACACAAACACACTAGGGACAACAGTAATATCCTTTGTTCCATTTTTTACTAGAGACAACTCATAACAGGCATGAGCCAAGGTGCACTAGCTCAGTGAGGTGCCAACTATTTTTCACTGACTGGACTCATAACCAACTGCAGAGAACTACTGTGCTACTGTTTGTAAAACAACAGTTTCACCATGTTTAAGAATTCCAAACTAGACAAATGCACAGTACATCAATTAAGTGGTCTGCAAAATAATTGATCCAATTCTTTTGTACAATAATAGGTAGCTCAGGTGTGGGAGAACTGAACTGCTTGGGGATTTGAAAAAGATGAAAGGCAGTGGTCAGATGCCAATGATTGTTTTGAAATTCCTTTTTCCAAGCAAAACAGTGAAGGGATATACTGTTAGTCCACACACTAATCAGACCTAACCCAAACTACTTCTCCAATATAGTGTGAGAAATTAACACCCTTGTTTGAACATTGGTTTCTGTGTCTTGCCCCATGTAGGAAATACCTGCTTCCTGAAGAAATCAAAGATAAGAGACATCAACTGGGAGGTCTCTCTTTACAATCTGGTAACACTACACTAGGGAGGCTACTTCCTGCAAAATGCTTTTAAAATAAACAGCCATGAAAAGGTAACTGACATTAAAACACAGAACTACTGGCCATGGACAGCCCAGCATCAAGGAGATGCAGTAAGGGCAGCACTGGCCCACTACAACAGCAGCTACAACAGAGACAGGCTTTGCCAGCACAGAATATGCCAGGTTCAGAATGAATCTTCCACTCTGCATAACAGCAGGGCACAGCTTGGCACTTTGTTGTCTGCCAGGGACAAAAGGGCCCAATAGTCTGGCCTACAGAGGCCTTGTCCCACCTCGCAGTGGTGTCTATGGCAATGAGTCAGGTCACAGCGCAAAGTGAAGAAATGCCCAGTTACCTGTCATTTCATGCACTGCTGTTTTCACTGAGCCTTCATCTTTGAAGACTGAGGATATCCTTAGCAGGGTTGCAACTACTTTCTCTACATCAGATGTATCTGTCTGAAAGAGAAAAAAAATAAAGATCAGTTAACTGCTAGATAGCTACACAACATGAGTCTCTGCTAGGGCTGTGGCAAAAATTACAGTCTTTAGCTGACTGATATCAGCTTTGCTTTGGCCATATCACAAGGCACAAGCAACACAAAATTACTTTATGGAGAAGCTCTGATGCCAGTTTAAGCATTAGCTGCATCATCTGCTTCCATAAGGCTCTTTGGGATCACTGGAGAAAAGATGCAAATCTAGATCAAGTTATCACCTCTGGCAATTAAACAATTTTGAGAGAAAAATCAAGCCCAGACAAGCACCAGCTCACCTACCTGCTGAGCTATCAGCACAGAGCACTTTGGTCCTAATCGCAGCAGCTTCTCTGGCGATGGGAAAGCAAGGAATGTGGCAACATCCACAGGAGGAGATGGCACTGGAGTTGAAGCCTAAAACAGGTGGAATCCATCTCAAGTTTATTCTTGGAAGTAAATAAATTGGTTCAGCAAAAGCAGATGGGACAGCTCAGGGAACAGCTACACCAGGCCAGAATCTTCTGTTTGAAAACAGCCTGAGACTGACCTAAGACCAGAGTTGGAATGGCCAGGATCCACTAGCATAAGGGCATGGCACTGCATGTACTAGGTCCCCACCACTTTCTGAACATGGAAGACTTTTGCTACCCACGTGTTGCTACAACCACTACTCGGCCCTTGCCTTCACACATGTACAACATGCACACTCTAACAAAACACATTTTTTAACTAATCCATTTTATTTCCTGAATGTTATCTCCCTTGTTACAATAATGCCAGCCCATGCAGGAATGTGACTGTCTGTCAGCACTTCAAGTTCAGACTCCAGAATCTCATTTCTTCCTTTACTCTTCTCCAGCTGATGAAATAAGAATCCATCTGGCAGGAAGCTTACCTGTGACTCAAATATCTTCTTAGAAGTCAGTGACTCCTGTTCTTCCACTCCTCTCTCCTTCAGCTGTTGCTGTTCATCTTCCTCCTCCTCCTCTTCATCTTCCTCCTCCTCATCCCCTTCATCATCACTAAGGTTTGAATGTTACACATGCCATTAATTAAACACCTGGAATTTCTGTACACTAGCACTCAAAACTTTTCAAGAACAGGAGAGGAGCCTCTCCTCAAAGTCCTACTGCTAGAACCACATCTCACCTACAACACACCAAGAAGACACTCAGACATCAGTCACCCAGCTGAGAAGAGCAAGAAAAGATCAAACACAATAATTACTAATGCTATGGTAAGTCTATCAATGAAAACGAGACAAGTTTAAGACACATCCTTGGGTGTACCCCACACTCAGATCAACATCCACCAGCAATGAGAGTTCTTATGTTAAAATTAGATAGGTCAATGAAAGTGTTGATGAAAATTGTCAGAAAACTTCTCATTTAAACTCTGGTACCATGCCCACCTCAAAGATCCCAACACTGATGCCATATTGAAGCCTTCAAGCATGTCATGGAGTTGCTCACACACCTCTTCTCCCAGACAGTTACCTAGGTTGATAGAAGAAAGGGAGTTCACTTGACAGATACACAGAAGTTTGTTCTTGAGGACTTAGCTGTATATTGGCTATCTCTTGTTTCTGAAATTAAACAGTTACATGCCATTTCTGCACAACACCTTAGAGGCAGCAATACAAACTGCACTTATTACACAGAATCAAACAGTTGTTAAAGAAATTTCAGCAGCATTACACAATAGTTGGAGATGAAAACCCCCTAATGCTTCAGTCTGCTTGAGAGACTTCTTGTTATTTCTCTAAATAGCTCTTGTTCTTAGTGAACTTATAACAAGGACACAGCACAGCACCAGTGATATGCAGTGACCCAAGGGATGAACAGCAAAAGCCAACAAAAGTCAAAGTTCTCACACTCTTCTGCGGAGTTGCACATAAAGGTTTTTGTTTGCAAGCATGAAGTATCTGAGATAGCATCAAATAACTAGTTTTACTGAAAACAGGTACAGATATCAGCTTAATCTTTCCACCTTATCAGGTGTACCAAAAATGCTTACTAATTAGCAGAGTTCACAGTTTAAGAAAACTTTCAGGATGTAACTGTTTCCTGTCCCAAGGTCATGCAAGTTCAGCTACTGAGTACTGTTTTTTATATGCTGACAATTGCAAGAACAGAATATATGGTTCTGTCAACATTCTTCCTACTCACTGGATTCAAACTAGACCTACTTTGATCTAGCAAACTTACATACCATTGAGATCCAACTTTTCCAACTCTGTCTTATCTTCAATAGCTTCAGCAACAGTCAGAGCAGCATCTCGTTTGATCTCACAAAAAGACAAATTCAGTTCCTAAAAATGCAAGAACATTTTGTCTGCAGAACTCCTATTAGCATCTACCACATCCATAAAACTCATGTTCTCACAAGTGTCCTGAAAAGACCACCATTTGAAGAGGATCCCAGCCAAAAAAAGAAGTGTTACTAATTGAAAATAAAGCCTGGCACACTCCTACCTCATATACTTGAAAGGGGAATTTTGAAACATACTGGTGTTTAAGAGCAGCACTATTAAAGGTGATAATTTTAAAATATCTACAGACCACTGCTCATCTAAAAGGTAGCAGACATTTCAGTCCTTAGCAGACTAGAGATCTTCACTTATCAAAGGTCACAAGAGCAATCCTAAACTCACACTCCAGTACATTCAACAGAAGATGGGAAGCTACTGTACTAAACAGATTGCACATTTCCTTTAACACCTCAGTTGCAAGTTAAGGCCTTCAAAAAACAAACCATGAGTGGTACTACTTCTGACAGACCCAGCCAAAAGAGAAACCATGTAACTAGTAAGAGTAATTCATCAGCAAGACACCATCCTCCACCATTCCACACTGTGCTCAATCAATCCCTTCCTGAGAAGAGACTGAATATTAACAGCCCAAGAGAAGCAGTTCTGGAACAGTGTGAATCACCCACAATTGTTTCACACTACCTTCCCTTAACCATTTCTGCTCTAGAAAAAACTATTTAAGTTCTGTCTGCTCATCTCAGTACTCCATTACTTAAGTTTGCTTGGAAGATTCTCACAAGTTCCAGTACAACCAGCAGAAGCCCAAGCAAGGGATCACACACCACAAAGAACCTACTTTCTGTACCAAGTTCATACACACAAATAGGTATTAGATTAATTTTTGTCTTTGACTGCAAGATTAGGAATCACATGTTCAGCATCTGTCTCAGGGCAGTTATGGCTCATGGCAGGTGTTTCCAGAGATTCTAGTTTCCTTATGTTATTAATTTGACTTCAGCCTATCCAGAATGTTGTCAGATTCAAGTCCTGTGCAAACACTGATGTAGGAGGCTGTGGTATCACCAAAAAACTAAAAATACTTGGACCCTTGATTGATGCCCTAACAAAGAAAATGCATTAACTGTATGAGCTATGAAATTATGAAGAGACAAGCTGTTTATGAAGTCCCCTTCATATCAGTCCCCACTCTTGAAGCTCTGGGACGTTTTAATAGCAGGTACTTTCATTGTCAGATTTCTTGAGTAGCACTTGCTGAGCTGAGCCAACAGCTGCAAAAACATCAGGCAAAGACTAAACAGATCACTGGTACACTTCCACATAGCACAGCCCTCACTAGATGGTGGGATGCCACTGATCTATAGCACAACTTGTTGCTCTTCAGTTGTGAGCACAGAGCCTGCATGGAACTGAATCCTATCTTAAAGAAATCAGTAGTGGTAAGAGAATGAACAGAAAAACATAAAATGGAAAACTTGGCATTTTTCAAAGGAGCTGAACAGCAAGAAGATAATACCTTTAATTTATGAAGCCCTTCTTTAACAGCATCAGCAATAGCAACAGCACCCTTAGAACGCACCAGGCAGTCCCCAAAGTTAATCACTTCAATCTGCCGAAGTGCCTTCAGAGTCTGCAGAGCAAGACAGCACAGATTTGAAAAGTAGACATGCAAGTAAGTGAACATCTTATTACTTCTGGAATGTCATATTTCCCATTGCAGCATGACATGGTTCCACCAACCCAAAGGTGCTAATGTCAACCAGACTTGAGACAAAACCCAAAACAGCTGCTTAAAACAACTCACCTCTGCCATGGCCACAGCTCCTTTCTCTGTGAAGGTGTTGTCATTCAAGTTTATAACCTTAAGCAGTGGGTTGATAGCAAAGGCCTGTGCCAGTGCTGTAATGCCAGGATGGTTAATTCCATTCTGTGGCATGTGAACCTCTTCTAGAGTCCCAATGATCTGAAAAAAGGATGTAAACAAAAAAAGCTGATACCTCAGCTCAAGAGTATACTGCTCCACTCTTAGGATTTACTTAAAATTGTTTTGAGTTTCAAAACTCCATCGGTCCTTCTACAGTGCACTATTTACCAGCAATTCTGTCACAAATCTAAGTGAAATCACAGACACGTGGCAAGTATCAGATAAATACAAAGCCCAGATTCAAAGAGACAAGTATCATTGTCTTATATGCGTACTCTAAATAACTTAAAACAAGAATTCTTCACCTGTGGTTCAACCACACTGAAATAAACCACACATCACTTTAATTTTCTAATTAAAATCTACATTTTTCCCCTGACCACAGAAGCAAATATGTAAGAAAGCTAGTACAAATATTGTTTATGGACTAAACAGCATGTCACATAGCACAGTAGTTAACCCCATTTTGGTGGTGCCATTAGATCTTGATTCTCCATGAATCACACTGTTATACCACTCTTAAGTATTAAAAAAATTCTTATTTTTGCCATGATTACTGATTAATCAAAATCACATCTAGGCAGTTCTTTACAAAACGTCAACCTGTAACCTGCAATATCCTTGTCAATATACTTGACAATATGCATTATAATTCAGAAGTCACTTTTAGCAGTAAGTGAGGTATGAAAAGGGAATTAGGTGGCCCCAATCACAGTGAATTCTCTTCCTCCCACAAAAGTGCAAGTGGGCCAGTGACAGCTAGAGAAAGCCAGGCAACACTTCAAGCTCTGACCAGATGATCCTAGCAAAAACACCGGGTTGCTTTTGCCAGATGACTAAGCAAAGCAACACGCAAGAGAACAAGCTGGGATACCTATCCTAGTGCCAGTCAACAACCATTAGCATAGAGAGGAAAAGGAATAGGACTCTTAAGTTACTTAGGAGATGACTATTTCTCCCTAAGGTAACTACTTCACACAGCTTCTAGTTATGTGTTTGGAAATTTAGGTCACATACACTCTGTCACCAACTCTAGTTCCACTTGTTGAAGACTCCAGTTTCAGCAGCAAGAAACATTGTGACTTTAGGGAACAGACCACCAGTTCCAGCCTCCAAGCTGAAGCAAACTCTTTGTGCATCATCTTTAACACTAGCACTGAATCATACCTTGCTCCAATTTGCTGTCAAAGCAGCTGTGGTTTGATACTCACCCCGAAGGCTTCAGCCAGGGCAATCGCACCATCATTCTCCAGACGATTTCTGCCAGCCACAAATATTTTTAAAGCAAGACGTTTGCCCTGGGCAACTGATTTCCTGTGACACTCTTTCAGAGCAGCTGCCAATATCTAAAGATAAAACAAGCAGCTTATACTCCCCCAGCATATCACTCTACAGTGATATCCAACTGTTTTGTAGATCCACCTCTAGAGAAATACTTTGGGCATCACTGAAACCTATCTGTTCTACAAAAGGGTATATAATAAAAAGCTGTCTCTACCTGCAACACTTGTACACTGCGGTCTCAGGCAAGAATTGATAATTTTGCAACACTAAAACTCACTGAGTCATCAAGAATGTTTTGTTTCTAATCAGACAGGCATATATGGGTAGGAAGTTGACCATGAACTACCAAGACACACTTGAAGCAAAGGAATTCCACTGGGCTGCCTTGGGAAAAAGCACTCACAGCAGGTCAGATCCTTCTCTATTTAGGCCTGTGAAATGCATCCAAGCACAGTGTCCAATACCAGGCTCCTATATGGATTTACTGGGATTAGTCCAGCAAAGGGTGCCAAGGACAATTGAAGAACTGGAGAATTTTACTCACTAGGTTAATACTGACCCCTGAGACTATTAAGGCTGGAAAAGAAAAGGCTCTGGGGAAGACATTATCCATGTGTAAAAATAGCCAGAAAGATGAGGGGAGAAGGCGGTATAAAGAAGGCAGAGTCTGACAACTGCACAAAAGTGCAGAGAAAATGCCATTTTAACACAAACTCCCTTCTTTTACTGTGAGGGTTGTTCAATACTGGAATAGACTATTCATAGAGCTTGTGAAGTCTCCATATTCAAAATCTGACTAGACCAAGCTTGAAGAACCTGGTGTACTTGTAGCTGCCGAAAGCAGGGGAGTTAGCAATCACCAAAGATTGCATCCAGCTTCATTCCCAAAGAGGAGATAACCCTTACCTTGCCACCACCAATGCCCATGCCACAGTTATTGAGCTTGAGTTCCTGCAGAGTGTAGCATGCGGGGCTCTTCAGTAGAGCCTCAAAGCCACGCACACCATCTGGCCCAAAGGCATTGTCACTCAAGTCCAACTCCACCAGCTGGGCTCCAGCAGCAATGAGTGCATCCCCCAAAGAGATCTGTAAGGAAACAGATGGCAGTGGGTGGGAGGAAATGGAATAATATATGGCAGTGGCTAGGTATAACAATGATGCTGCAAAAATTTCCACTTTGAAACCATTCTGCAAAGCTGCATGGGGAAATAAAACTTTAGTGCTAAATCCAGAGAGGAAGTTGCACAAATTAAGCTAAAGATAACCATAAAGCAGTTACCAAGATACTATCCCATCCCTTTGAAAATACTTTTCAAAGTGAATTTCCCACTCTACACTGCTGAAAGAAATACTGTTTCATCAATGTTGAGCTTTTGTTCTGGCTTCACACAACTCAAGGAGACGAGGAGTTCTGTAAAGGTCTTAGAAGACATAGCCATATGATTTATTTAAAAAGCTTAGCTCTCACTTTTTCTGTCAGGTCATGAAGATGTTTTTCCCAGTGAAAAGCTCCTTCACCAGCATGGACTCACATTTAACCTTTAATCGACTCCTCTCCATCTTATACAGGAAGAGCAAAAGAGAACTACTCACCTATTCTGAGACATTTAGTGCTAAGGATCAGCTCTGTACCAAAATACAGACTCTCACAAAAAGCATGACAGGTGAGAAAAGAGGTTAGAAGTCTCAGATCTTACTTACCAAAGCAGGAGGGATCTCAGACCTTAGCCTGCCTGTGAACATGTCACTCCAATGACACCTCTAAAATAAGAAGCATACAGACAAAACTGACTAAAATATTCAGGTCAACACAGTTGTAATAAACATTTACACATACAAGCTGCTTTACATCACTGGGGACAGCTTAATGTTGTCTCCCTTCCCTTGGGTTGTCATTTGATTGTACTAAAGGGCTGCAAGAACCAGTGTTAAAAATCACTTCACTTGCAAGGACAAAGTAACCGAAATTCACACCATAAACATTATTCAAGAATTCTTGCTTGTGTTCAAGCTGGAACACTTCTCTGCTGAAAAAATTACCACAGAAAAGAAGCAACAGGAAACAGAAGAATACATTAGCAATGCAGATTTTACTAAGGTATGATGCTCAACAATCTGAACTTACTTGAAAAGCCAGACTTGTGTGATTAATACATATCAATGTCTCATACCACTCTCCTTCAAGTACTGTCTCTAGTAGCACAGCATCCCCTTAACATTACACTAGAGCAATAGTAGGAAAACATAGCTTAGACAAAGATGAACGTCCTGTTGCATTTCCTCCATTATTTCCTCCCTACTCAGACATTCTCTGAAGACTCACTCTCCAGGAAGATCCAACTCAGCTTTCCAGAGAACTTCATTTGAACTTAGTGTTTTGTTGCCACAGCTCTTTGTTTACAGAGCCTTCAAGAGAGGCTCTTCCTCACACAGCTTCCCAGCTTTAAGATCGAAAGTGTTCTAAACAGGAAGTTAGGAATGCAGGTGTTCCCACTATCCCAAAGTCTCCAAGTTATGCTGTATTTTCATAAGGTTGCCCTTTCTCCTGGAAGAGCTACCACTTCAGGGGTAACTCAAGGCAGGTTTCTGCAGAAAGAGCCTAGACAGGCCTTCAGTATTTCCACATTATTTCTTCCCCTTGACTATTCCCCACTTAAGAATCTCACCTTCAGCTCACTTTTCTTCTCCAAGGCTTTGGCAATAACCTTTGCTGCCTCCACACCCACTGTGTTTCCTTCCAGGCGCAAGGCTTCTAGACCATTAAAATCTTCAATTTGCTTGATCACTTCTTCAGCTGCAAGAAGCAGATAATCTAGTTGGTCTTTTAACCACTGTCTTAGTTACCACAGTAACCCTCTGAGATCCAGTAATACTTGTTCAACCTCTAGCAAAAATAGCTAGAGAAACACCTGAAACAGCAATGGGAACATAGCTGAAGTGTCAGGTCATCAGAAAGAACACTCTCCATTCCCTACCCTGCGTTCTCATAATTCTTTTCATGTTCTATTCTGATAGCCATCCTCCTATTTGCAAAAGTAAGTTTCTTTACTACCCAACTAAAATTCCTCTGCCATTCAGCACATGGTTTGCTAGGGTGCATGTTCCCAGTGATGTGCAGAGACTAAGTTAAAATTTGATGGGAATTGGTGTCACATCAACAGGAAAAAGTTCCCACTGACTGGCAGAAGCAATGCTGGTTTAGCAAACATGTCTGGGTGAAATGATTTAACTCTACAGTAATCCTAAGCAAGGCAAAGAAGCAAGCTGCAGTCTCTCCTGCCAATGGGCACTTGCTATTGTTCCCAAGTCCAAGGCCTTTACCCATAGTTCAATGCCTTTGAACTACAAAACTGATGCCTTGTGAGGCTACCCAGAACAGAGGTTGGGTGTAAAAGGAATAAAGTAGGTATTCATTAAAAAGGTCTACTACACCTTGGCAGTACAAGAGCCTGGCTGTGGCTCTACCCAAGATGGATACCCAGACATGAGTTTTCACACTTTTATAAGTTTTTGTCCATTTACATATTGAGGTTAATTGTCCAATTTCAGCTTCAGGTTATGAAGTGCCATCCTCCTAGACTCTTCTCCTCAATTCGCTGTGAGGAGAATTTCCTAACACTCTATATGAAATTCAGAGTTATATACCAATGCAGTACAGAATTCAGAAAATATGAAAGCTAAAACTTAAGGCATCAAAACCAATATATAAGAAAGCCCCACCTTCAGCATGAGCAAAAAAAAAAACACTAGAGCAAACAAACTCTCTGAAAAACATTCTGTTTTTCTTGGCATGGGAGAAATGTTGATCTATGAATATATATATTTTCTCCAGATATTTACATTAGCAGCCACTGTAAGACTTACTGTGAAACACACATACAGCAGCAAGACAGAAAGTGAACTATTGCAGCATGCTTACATATCAGCCTATTCCTCAGTGCACATCTTGTTCCAAGAGCTGTGATGCACCTGCTTACTGTTTTGAAAAGAAGCACTGACTTCTAATGTCCAGTGACTGTCAAAAGCACTGAGAGAGAACACTGAGAATACAACAGCTGCAAACCAGGCACCCAAACTTCAGTTACAGCACCTGCAGCAGTGCCAGGGCACCAGAAGGGAAGGAAATGTCTCTATCAGAAGCAGCTGTAGCTGATGCACCCCTGCATTACAGATATGTTATGACAACTTGTCTGCGCAGGATTAGCAGAAAATTTACCACAAGATTTTACAACTTCAGGGAGACACTTCCAAAGCACAAGGGTATTTTCTCTTACCATCTTCAGCTGTGTTGAGTTTAAGGCTCTGGCCTTTGAAGCTCAACTGTCCACCATCCATTTTGGTTTTGGCAAGTGACTCTGCAAGCTTAGTGATGTCTTCTGATGCCATTTTCCCACTTTTTACAAAAGTTAAGAGCTGCCAATTAAAAGAAACTGTCATCATAAAAACTCTCTAACTACAATACATAATCTATACAAATAACTATACTTATTTGAACATTAATGTGGTTTTTTCTTACTCAGATATCTAATTGAGTTTTCAATGTCATTACTACTCTTCCCCAGAGCTCAATTAAGACAGCTAGGCTAGACTAATATTCCAAAGCCAGTCAGATGGTGCTGATTTTTCCAACGCTGACAAGACTTGGGTTTTGATGGAGTTGTTATACTTCATAAATAAACAGCAGGTAAAACTATGGATTAAGGCCACATTAAGACATTACTCTTTGTGCAAGAGTAACAATTACAACATAATATTCCTCGTTTCAAACCCCATCCTTTAATTATATGTGCTGCACACTTGCCCTGCTCTCCAAAGCAAGCTAGAATGAACACAGTTGCTTTTCATTTTCACTGATATTCCCAGTGCTCTTGCCAGCACAGTTCCAGAACCCCCGAGTTGCTGAAAACATTGTGTGTGCTGCATACAAAACTCTCTCAGCATCCTGGGTGCTCTTTCCTTTCACATGTTCCACACAAAATCATCACACTTTAAACAGGATGATCTTATACTTACAATATATTAGTGAACATTTAGCCTTGAGGCTCAAGTTTGAAGATAGCCATGTCTGGTAACATCTGCATAGCATTATTTAATGAATATTAATCACTGCCTGAAGGAACTGGCCTCCATCCATTGAGCAGGATAAACAGAGAACATTTCTTATCCCACTACCTCCCCTGGGACAAAAGGTAACACACAACTAATATTTAGAAACCACGCACTTAGACTTTAGACATCAGAAGGGTGAAGTTTCATTCCTAAAACAGAAAACTGTTTCCTTGCCATTCTTGTCTGATTAGAAGTGACCCCACACTCTTGTAGCTGTTTGAGGTCAACAGTGCTGGTTTTAAAATATCCCCTATACAAAAGCTGTACACAAATACTTTCCACCTGACACCCATCTGTGAAGCCTTCGTTTCCCCAGACTTCTCTACGACTTCTCTTCAGGGGTCTTTAGTTTTATTATTGCTTTTGGAAACAAGGGGTGAAAATCTCCAAGGCTGAAGAACATAATTTTCCTAGGACAACTATCAGCTCAGGTAGGTCCTGCCAGTAGAAAGAAACCTACATAACTTACTCCATTCCAACCAGACCACACAGATGCACTACTAAGATTATCTTCCTTACAGATGTACTCATCCTCTTGGCTTCTCTTTCTCTTGAACTTCCTTTGTCACAGACTACCTCCTAATCTCAACGTACAAATCCAGCATCAGATCCTGAAGTGTATTTTATAGCACACGTCAGCAACACCCAACAGTCAACCTACGAGAGGTCTCTTCACTGTTAATTTTTCCACAAAGAAAGGGGGGGGGAAAGGAGGAAGGGGGGGGAAAGGAGGAAGGGGGGGGAAAGGAAAAAAAAAAGTTAGTCGGTTTGGCAAACACAACCAAGATCTGGAAACGCCTGAAGACAGGTTTCCTTTTCATTTAAAGGCGGTATGAAACTTTGCATTTCCTGATGATCAAAAAAGTTAGTTCAGACGAATACTTTAAATACAACACTTGGTCGACCCCAACAGCCAACACACTGCCTACCCACCAACACCCGTTGCAACGGAGGCCTGGTAGCGCGGGGCGACACTCCGAGGCCCCCGCCCCGCCAGCCCCTGACAGCCTCCCCGCGTCGTTTGCTCCAGGGCAGAGCGAAGGCTCCTCTCTTTCTCCGCGGGACTTGCCAAGCGCCTTCGCACGTTCCTCCCCAGTCCCACAGCAGAGCCAGAACACCACTTCCCGCTCCGCGCGGGGAGCGGCAGATTGGAGAGAAACCCGCCGACGGACACGCGTGACGGGGGACTCCCTGCCTGCGCGTGAGAGAGGCAAGCGCGCGAGCGCCCTCCCGCAGGCGGGGCCAAGGAGCGCATCAGCCCGCAGGAGCGCCTCATCTCACGCACGCCTCCCATTCGCCGGGGGCTAACGGTGGTGGCTGCCGCCTCTCCCCTCACCTCCTTGGAGATTCCGCCGCCAGTGGCTGCCGCGGAAGGCGCGGAAGCCTCACACCGCCACCGCGCCGGGGCCGCTGGGTGAGGGGCAGGCGGGGGAGGCGGAGGATTTGAACGCCGGCAGTTCTATTCCCCGCTCCGGGATTGGCTGCTGCGTCGTGGCGTCACGGGACGCGCGCTCCACCGCCGCACCGCAGCCCGGCTCGTGTCGCCCCGCCGCGCGCGGGCAGGGCTGCGGAGGCGCGAGCGGCGGCGGCCGCGGTGCACGCCGGGAGCTGTAGTCGTCTGCCTGCCCTCGTCTCCGGATGCAGCAGAGGCCTGAACGGGCTGCGCGGAGCTGTGGTCAGACTACGCTCACAACCCGCGTTCTTGGAAGTGTCGCTGGGGGAGCTCCCGCAAGCCCGCGCGTGCTACACGAGCACCTTCTGATGTGAAGCCTCACCTAGATAATGTTCCTGGTGTCTCCTGTTCGTACTTAGCATGTTACTGTCAGACCATTCTGCTAAGGAAGGCATTTCACAAAATCACGGAATCTGTTAGCTTGGAAAAGATCTCTGAGATCGAGTCCACCCTATGGTCAAAGAACACCTTGTCAACTAGACCATGGCACTAAGTGCCACATCCAGTCTTTCCTTAAACACCTCCAGGGAGGTGACAACACCACTTCCCTGTGCAGCCCATCCCAATGTCCAATCACCTTTCTGTGGTGAAATACTTTCTAAAGGCCAACCTAAACCTCCTCTGGCACAGTATAAGACTATGTCCTCTCATCTCTTGCTTTCACCTTGGAGTGCATAGTCATTCCTGCTTAAGGGTACAAAAGAGCCTTGATTTTTGTCACAGCTTTGTGTGCACATTGTGTGTGACATTTTCTTTCTGAGTATAAAAACAAAAGTACATTAGATGAGGCAGGGTGAGCTGTGCACAGACCTGCCTGCTACTGCAGTGGGTTTGCACACCACTTCAGTCCCTTCTCTGCAACCTGCAACCTACAGGCACCAGTGTTGGTACCATTTCAGGTGGCAGATACCTGGTGTTTTAGGGAATATTTGTATAAAATAATTTGTGCTAGAAATAAAGTAATATAAAGGTAAGAAAGACAGAAGCTGATTCCAAGAAAGCTGGTTTGCATCTGTGAGAGGACAGACGGCTCCAGGAGAGAGAAAAGAAATCAGCAACAGAAAGAGGAGTCACAACCACGGAGATGGGCCATCAGTGGGCCTCAACAACCAGGAGCACCTGCACATCAAGACTGATCGGACCAATAATGCCTTCTCAGGAATCTCATCTATTCATCAGCTCAGCCCGGAAACCTGTAGCAGATTTTCTGAGAGGAAGAGTCTCATTCTGTACTTAGAATGAGACATTGAATAAAACAGTGAACTACCCAGCTAAAGCCTACCTGGCTGTGGCTTGGCCTTGAAGGCCTTGAGGCCTTGAAGCTGTTGCGCAGGTGAAATTAAATGTGGCGCAGAAGAAATTAGATGTTAAGGTAGTGTCTTGGTTTACAAAGACAGGTATTTGCCAGGGAAACTGGGGTTCCTCTTAGAATAGAGGATGTAAACTCTTTACCCCCCACCAAGTTCTAATTTTGCAATTAACGGCTCTCAGGCAAAGATTTGGGAGTAGGAATAACAGCTTTTTATTAAGAATATAAGAATACAAATGAGGTAGAAAAGAAAAAAAAAACAAAACCACCCCACCAAACCAGCAAACAAACAAACAACAATTTTGGAAAGCTCTGACAGGGTCAAAGCTATAACTTTGTTAGTCAGGGTGTCGGAAGCAGTCCAAAAGTGAGTCCTCCTGCAATGGCAGGTATGGCTCCGCTGAGGCAGAAATGATCTAGTAGCAGAAAGGAAAGGGTCCTGAGGTGGTGAGAAGGGTCCAGCCTTCCTCCGGTAATCGGATGAAGCAAGACTCTGTTCTGGTTTAAAGTTCTAGCTTTATTCAGGTAAGAATGGCTGGCTCTTCCCACTGGGTGGGGCATTTCACAATAGGCATGATGGTATGTGGGTATGTGTTGGGAAGCTTGGGGAGTTGTAATGGCCTGTTATGGAGAAAGATAAGAACAATGCTCTACCTGATATTGACTGTTGGGCTATTATCAAAAGGCACTCACCTCCAACTGTTTTTCAGCAGATGAAATTGAATAGACTCTATAACCCAGGACATTATCCACCCCTTTTTCTATTATTATCTGCATCATACTTAAGTCAATAAACTCTACTATACAGCATGAAGCTTTACACTCAGTTCTTACTTAGGATTAGGTTTTCCTGCGGTATACAACTGGTTCTTCCATCCTTCTGCATTACCCACCAAGTGTAACCAGGTCCTTGAGCAAAAACAATTTCACGGGTGGGTTCACTTTTGCCTGAGGTGGGGTTAATCCAGACAGCTTTTTCTAAAATACCTCTCATGTGTACCACAGGGACTTTATTTCCGTCCACTGTGTGCAAGGGGGCAGACTGGGCAGGACTAGCTCGATTGACGGAGCCTCGCATGTTGACCATCCAGGTGGCTTCTGCTAAGTTCACTTCCTAGTTCTTGAAAGTCCCTCTGCCAAGTGCCTTCAGGGTGGTCTTAAGTAGTCTATTGCACTGTTCAACTTTCCCGGCAGCTGGTGCATGATAAGGGATGTGATAGATCTATTCAATGCCGTGTTTTTTAGCCCAGGTGTTTATAAGGCTGTTCCTGAAATGGGTCCTATTGTCTGACTCGATTCTCTCAGGGGTGCCATGTCTCCACAGGACTTGTTTTTCAAGGTTCAGGATAGTGTTCCGGGCAGTGGCATGAGGCACAGGGTAGGTCTCCAGCCACCCAGTGGTGGCTTTCACGTAGAGCTTGCCTTGGCGGGTTTGGGGCAGGGTCATGTAGTCAATCTGCCAGGCCTCTCTATACTTATATTTGGACCACCGTTCACCGTACCAGAGGGGCTTCACCCGCTTGGCCTGCTTGATGGCAGCACATGTCTCACAGTCGTGGATGACTTGAGAAATACTGTCTATGGTTAGGTCCACCCCTCAGTCTCGGGCCCACTTATGGGTGGCATCTCTGCCCTGATGACCTGAGGCATCATGAGCTCACCGAGCTAGGAACAACTCTCCTTTGTGCTGCCAATCTAAGTCTATCTTGGACACTTCTATTCTCGCGGCTTGATCTACTTGCTCGTTGTTCTGGTGCTCTTCATTAGCCCGACTCTTGGGAACATGGGCATCCACATGACGGACTTTCACGGGTAGTTTTCCTACTCTGGTAGCGATGTCCTTCTACTCATCAGCAGCCCAGATTGGTTTTTCTCTATGCTGCCAGTTGGCTTTTCTCCACCTTTTTAGTCAGCTCCACAGGGCATTAGCTACTATTTACGAATCAGTGTAGAGGTAGAGCTTTGGCCACTTCTCTCTTTCAGCAATGTCCAGGGCCAATTGAACAGCTTTGAGTTCGGCAAACTGGCTTGATTCACCTGCTCCTTCAGTGGCTTGTGCAACCTGTCTTGTGGGGCTCCACACGGCTGCTTTCCACTTCTGGTTCATTTTTACGATGCGACAGGAACCGTCAATGAAAAGAGCGTAGCTTGTTTCTCCTGCTGGCAGTTGGTTATATGGTGGAGCTTCTTCAGCCCGGGTTACTTGCTCTTGTTCTTCTTCATCGGTGAGACTGAAATTTTTAGCTTCCGGCCAGTTGGTGATCACTTCCAGAATCCCAGGGCGATTCAGGTTTTTAATACGGGCGCGCTGGGTGATGAGGGCGATCTATTTGCTCCATGTGGCATCAGTGGCGTGGTGGGTAGAGGGAACCTTTCCTTTAAATATCCACCCCAGCACTGGTAGTCGGGGTGCCAGGAGGAGTTGTGCTTCAGTGCCAATCACCTCTGAGGCGGCTTGAACTCCTTCGTAGGCAGCCAAGATCTCCTTCTCCATGGGAGTGTAATTGGCTTCGGACTTTCTGTAGCTTCGGCTCCAGAATCCCAGTGGCCGGCCTCGAGTCTTACCAGGCACTTTCTGCCAAAGGCTCCAGGACAGACCATGGTTCCTGGCTGCGGAGTACAGCACATTCTTTACTTCTGGTCCTGTCCTGACTGGGCTAAGGGCTACCGCATGAGCGATTTTTTGCTTGATCTGGGTAAAGGCGTGTTGTTGTTCTGGGCCCCAGTGGAAATCGTTCTTTTTGCGGGTAACCAGGTACAGAGGGCTCACAATCTGGCTATACTCGGGAATGTGCATTCTCCAAAAGCCTATGGCCCCTAGGAAAGCTTGTGTTTCTTTCTTGTTGGTCGGTGGAGACATGGCGGTGATTTTATTGATGACCTCTGTGGGGATCTGGCGACGTCCATCTTGCCACTTGACTCCCAGAAACTGGATTTCTTTAGCGGGTCCTTTAACCTTACTTCGCTTAATGGCAAAACCGGCTTTCAGCAGAATCTGGATAATTTTCTCTCTTTTCTCGAAGACTTTCTTTGCTGTGTTCCCCCATACGATGATGTCGTTAATGTACTGTAGATGTTCAGGAGCTTCACTCTTTTCCAGTGCAGCTTGGATTAGTCCATGGCAGATGGTGGGGCTGTGCTTCCACCCCTGGGGCAGCCAGTTCCAGGTGTACTGCACGCCCCTCCAGGTGAAAGCGAACTGGGGCCTGCACTCTGCTGCCAAAGGAATGGAGAAGAAGGTATTGGCAATATCGATGGTCCCATACTACTTTCCTGCCTTGGACTCCAGCGCGTACTGAAGCTCCAACATGTTTGGCACGGCAGCGCTCAGCGGTGGCGTGACTTCATTCAGACCACGGTAATCCACTGTCAGTCTCCATTCTCTACTGGGCTTACGCACTGGCCATATAGGGCTGTTGAAAGGTGAATGAGTTTTATTGACCACCCCTTGGCTCTCCAGTTTATGAATCATCTCATGTATGGGAGTCACAGAGTCTCTGTCAGTGAGGTATTGCCAACGGTGTGCTGTTGCTGTGGCGATTGGCACCTGTTGTTCTTCAACTCTCAGCAGTCCCACAGCAGAGGGGTCATCTGAGAGACCAGGCAAGGTGTTCAGTTGTCTGATGATTTCCGTCTCTACAGCAGCTACTCCAAAAGCCCAACGATATCCTTTTGGGTCTTTGAAATGTCCATTTATGAGATAGTCTATGCCAAGGATGCATGGGGCCTTTGGGCCAGTCACGATGGGGTGTTTCTGCCACCCATTCCCAGTCAAACTCACTTCGGCTTCCAATACAGTCAGCTGCTGGGACTCTCCTGTCACTCCAGAAATAGAAATGGGTTCTGCTCCCACATATCCTGATGGCATCAGGGTACATTGGGAGCCAGTATCAACTAAAGTCGTGTATTGTTGTGGGTCGGATGTGCCAGGCCATCGGATCCACACAGTCCAATAGATCCGATTGTCCCTCTCCTCTACCTGGCTCGAGGCAGGGCCCCTCTAACACTGATCATTCCCTCCCCGAGTATACATACTAGAGGTCCCAGCATCCTGACTACTGGCAGCCTGGGCATAGGAGCTTGCAGCTACTTTCATTTTAGTGGGACCCCCTTGGTGAGCGTTCTTCTCCTTGAGCTCACGCACCCGTGCTGCCAGGACAGAAGTGGGTTTCCCATCCCACACTCCCATGTCTTCCCCATGGTCACGCAGATAAAACCACAGGTCAGCTCTTGGGGTGTACCCTCTCTCTCTAGCCGGGGGTCGTTGGGCTCTACCTCTGGGACCTGTGACTCGTACTGGTGCCACGTTGGAAATGTTCTTCCTCATCTCCTCCCTCACCTCCCTCATTTCCTCTTTGAGTTCTTTCACCACGGCAGAGATATGAGCCTGCATCGGGCCATTGATCATACTCTCATAATTTCTAAGCTTATTGGCAACAGACCCCACTGTCTCTCGGTTGTCCTCAACATTAATTGTTGCAATGAATGTGGTATACTGAGATGGCCCCAGATTTGCCAGATTCCATAACATCTGCCCTGTGCATCTAACCTTGTCAGGGTCATTATCATGTTGTCCACTCCTCCCAAAAAGTACCTCCAGTACTGCCACTTCCCTCAGCTGTTGGATTCCTTCCTCCAGAGTTTTCCAGCGCATTCTATGGTGGTGCTCCTGCATTCTTTCTCTGTGGACAAATCTTTCTCTAACACTTGTTAAAAGTCGCTGCCAGAGGGAAAGGGGTCCAGGCTCCCTCACAAATACCTGATTTATTCCTGAGTCCTGGGTCAAGGGTCCCAAATTCCTTGCCTCACCACCATCTAGTTGCACACCCGTACCCATTAGATCCCAGACCTGAAGCAGCCAGGCTGTGTAAGCCTCACGTCCCCGTCGTACAATATCTTTTTGTAGATTACGGAGACTTTCATACGACAGGGACTCAGTGATGATCTGAACTTGTGATTCCCCTGCATCTTGTGAGGGCCCTCCTTTCCTACCCTTATTATCTGGGTTTGTTGTTTTCACCTTGGATTTCTTTGTTTCCAGAGGGGCGACTGCCACTGGCTGTGACTGCCCCTGTGGTTCAGCTGGAACCTGGACAGTTGTAATGTCTACAGGTTCCATATCAGATTCTCCTTTGTCAGGGCAGGGGGAGGGTCTCCCACCAGCTGGGGAAGTGTACTCCCTCAGCATCTCATGCATCTCCTTTATCAGAGCCCCCACCCAACCTGGGTAGTTTATCTCTGAAGCAGGCTGTGGGGCAGGGGCGGGCTCTTGGGCAGCATTCCTATTGTCTGGGGTACTTATCAGGGTGCTTACCCAGGCCATTCTCCCTTTATCTCTAAATACCAAATAGAATAGGCCTATAAACAACACCAGCCACTGTATGCTATCATTAGCATTCAGAGGAAATTTGAACTCTTCAAGAGCTGGTGGGGTAGATCCAAAGAGCTGGGTGAAGGGCTGAGAGAATATTTCTCCCGGTGCCATCTCCTCACAGTATGTACCATTGTTAAAGTAACCCCAGAAACACAGAGTTAGTGTATGGTAGCCCTGAATCCATGTGCCTGCTTTCCAAAGAAAGTTAAAAATCCATGAATTCCTCACCTTATTAACCCACAAAATAAACTGGATGGCAGCTACAGTAGCCTTAGTTATAGGGCCCATGTTTAGATAAGGGCTTGCAAATGGCAGAAATACAGCCACGACCATGTGCCACCCAAACCAGGGAAGGCTAGACCACATGCTTCTGTTCAGTGAGCTTATATCTACTAAAAAAAAAAGGTTATTCCTCTCTCCCAATGCCCTCGGCCCTCACGTTGGGCGCCAAAATCTGTCTTGGTTTAGAAAGACAGGTATCTGCCAGGGAAACTGGGGTTCCCCTTAGAATAGAGGATGTAAACCCCTCACCCCCCGCCAAGTTCTAATTTTGCAATTAATGGCTCTCAGGCAACGATTTGGGAGTAGGAATAACAGCTTTTTACTAAGAATATAAGAATACAAATGTGGTAGAAAAGAAAAAGGAAAAAAAAAAAAAACAAAACAAAACCACCCCACCAAACCAGCAAACCAACAAACAACAATTTTGAAAAGTCCTGACAGGGTCAAAGCTACAACCTTGTTAGTCAGGGTGTGGAAAGCAGTCCAAAAGTGAGTCCTCCTGGAATGGCAGGTACAGCTCCGCTGAGGCAGAAAATGATCCAGTAGCAGAAAAGAAAAGGGGTCCTGAGGTGGTGAGAAGGGTCCAGCCTTCCTCCCGTAATCGGATGAAGCAAGACACTGTGCTGGTTTAAAGTCCCAGCTTTATCCAGGTGAGAATGGCTGGCTCCTCCCACGGGGTGGAGCATCACACAATAGGTACGCTAGGATGTAGGTATGTGTTGGGAAGGGGACACGGCTAGAGAAGACTGTTAATGGCCCATTAAAGATAAGAACAATGCTCTACCTGATACTGACCGTTGGCCCATTATCAAAAGGCACCCGCCCCCAACTGTTTTTCAGCAGATGAAATTGAATAGACTCTATAACCCAGGACAGGTAGTAATGTTAGATAGTGGGTTTTCTGAAGATCACTGAGAGCAATTATTAGTAGGCACGTTTAGCCACCTTAAAAGTGTTATAAATAAGCCTTATATATTAATTTGTGCAAGTTAAATTAAAGAATTAAAGAATTGGAGGCAGTAAAGAAAGCATTGGCAGAGTCACCAGAGGAAAAGCCCAGGCTGAGGAATGTTGACAGCAATTTACAAATGAAAGGAGGACTTCAGCTGAGCCACCATGGCCAAATAGCTGAGCCATCACCTCCGAGACAGCTCCGGCTCCCTTTTGCTCGCATGGAGGAACCCCACTCTGAACTTCAATATGATTTAAAGTTAATCCACAGACACTATTCTGATTCCACTCAGGAAGAAGTTTGAATCCCAAAAGGAGAGCCCATGAATATGATAATCCTACCACGGACAAAGGAAATCCCTGCCTCGAGGGAAATAAAAAGTATAAAAACTGGACCCTAAAAGCAGAACTTCGGAGTGAATGATGGAGGACTTGGTACCGGCCGGTCACATATTCGTTTCCCAGATTCAGACGAATCTATTCTTTATTTTGGCTTGGGTTTATGGTGGTTTTATTGCCTTGTGGTTGTGTTTTTGCCGCATTTTATTTCTTTTTTTGTACTTCAACTCGCAATAGTGAGAAAATAAAATTTTATCTTTTTGAATTTTGATTTGGCTCACCATATTTATAACAAAAGTAAATTAAATAGTGTGTGTTTACATACCTTTTATGCTGTGTGCCAATGGAAAAGCTACTGAATTTGTAAACTATTTAGAAATGTATATAACCTGCCATCTTAAGCAGAATAAAGGGAGCATGTGTGATTAACCATATTGGTCGGATCATATGTGGCTCTTGGCTCAACCTCTCCTTATCTCAGGGTTCCCTGCAACAGAAACCTATTCAGGAGATCTGGCAACTCAAAAGAGGACACATGAATATATAATCTGAGCAAAGGTAGACAAAGAAACCCTGCCGCAGGGAAAATAAACTGTATAAAAACTGGACTCTTGGTGGCAGGATTTTGTGAACGAGGAGGGATAGGTGTGATAGAGGCCTGTCCTAGCATTCACCCAGTGTCGATCCCGGGATCGGGACTGTCCTTTTTTTCGTGGCTTTCCATGTTTACTGTTACGTGAAATTTGGTTTTTTTTTTTATTTTTCAAATTCGACTGTCTCATTTATAACACCTGGTGAGATCACTATCGAGGTCAGCCATAGGTAGTGTTATAAATGGGGTGAGCCGAATTAGAATTCAAAAAAGGTAAAATTTATTTTCTAGTTAATGCGAATTGAAATGCAGAAAAGAAATAAAAACACAACAAACAAACAGCCAAATTGCAATGAAACCATCAAAAATCTGAGCCACAACAAAGATAAAATTCGATCGAATTTTGGGTAGCGAACACTAGACCGGCCCGCGCCGTGTCTTTCTCTGTCATTCGCTCCAACATCCGGAGGGTCCAGTTTTTATACTTTTTAGGGTCCAGTTTTTATACTTTTTATTTTCCTCCAGGCGAGGTTTTCGTTTGTCTGCAGCAAGATTACGATATTCATGAGTCCTTTCTTTGAGATTTTATTTTTCCTGAGTAGAATCTGTATGGAGGTCCGGGGATTAACTTTAAAACATTTTCAATTGCAGAGTGGGGTCCCTTCATCAGATGGCCTGGTGTTTATTTGGGGGAATCCGGGGCCCCACGGGGGTGATTGCCTGACTGTCTGTTGCTGATGGTTTTGGTTTGTCTGGGTTTTATGGCTCAGCTGAGCTGATGGTTCCATTTGTCCAAAGCTTATGGCTCAACCAGCCTTGGCATCAGGGCCTGTTGTGATCCTGCTTTTCATTTGTAGATGGGGTCGGCATTCCTCAGTCCCTTCTCCTCTGGTGACTCTGTCAGCATTTTTCTGCCACCTGTAAATATTTAATTTCTCATGCCCAGATTAATATACGGTGCCTATTTACAACAGTAGGATTTATTCTGCTATTTAGTCCCAAAACATTGTAAGAGGCATTTTCCAGTCTCTCACAAATTTCCCAACTGCGGTTTTAATAAACAACAGCAAATCCTTATATGGACCCAAAAAAGAATGTCAGTAGTTGATGGTGCGGGGTAACCAGCCTCATAAATAGTAAGAGTAGTTTCTTCTGCAACTGAAGAAAATTAAGAACCATTTAGACACTAGAATATGGCTATATGTGAGAACCATAAAGCTGCCAGAATATATAGAGCTGATGAGGAACTAAATTTCTGTGATCTCAAGAAGGAGCCTGAACCTGGAAAATATAAGCAAGAAATTTGGCACTGGATGTAAGAAATAAAATACGAGTTCTGAGTTCAGTTGAGTGTCTTCTGGATGCTGTTGGATACTGTTTACCTTGCCTGTGGTAAGGCTTTTCTCTGTTAAGTACCATTTAGCTCTGACCTATTGTTATTGTAATTGGAAATACCTTTCCTAAATGTTTTCTCTGTTAAATGTTAATTACCTGAGACCCCTTCCTTTGTAACTGTATCTTCCTCTTTCCAATGGAAACTGATTACGCCACCTGACATGCAAATAGAAATGCCTCAAGTGCTCATGGAACACCATTTGGACATAGAACCCCTACAAAACAAGGAGCCAACACAAAACCAAAGACTAAGAATGACCACTCTGAGTCGGCAGGACCATAGAGAACCTCACACCAATCAGAGCTGGATTCTACATCATCACCATAACTGCAACAGCACTCAACCAGACAGACAACACTAGACCACGAGCTCCAAAGGCGTTTTCCCAGCATCAATGCCAGGGAGTCTCCTGAGGAGGAAGGCCCACCTCTGCCCTGTGGCGAAATTGATCATCTCTTTCTCTGCTGCATTGGGAGCAGCGACTTCTCCGGCCCTCACCTAGGGCTGATCTTAATAAAGGCATTAAAAAGGAGCTGGTCTCCTTGCCCATTCTTCTCACTGGATAGTAGTTCCTCACAATTTTTGGTAATAAACATGATCTGATGTGGTAGTGCACCCCACACCTCCAGCAGGTGTTTCCTAATAGGGAAAGAATTTCTGTTTACCTTTAGACATTTTAGGAAGTTTAGCTGGAAAGTTCTGTGATTTTCTCATTGTAAGTGGATTGGAGCCAGCACAGAAGTGTGGATTGGGCTCCGGGAATGTAACTCAAAGCCTGTCGTTCATGTCATTGGGCCAAGGGCCAAAGAGCCCACCTAAATTGTTAAGTACTAAAGAGAGAGAACAAAGAAACTCCATGCTTTTTGAGGTGTTGTAGCAAGGAGGAGACTTGTCTCTATACTGTGCTCAGCTTTGCTTTTCTTTTTGTTATAGAAATGTATTACATATTGATCTGGGGATGAGAAATTAAATCACACAGCTGCCAGGAACCACGAATGTAAGACCCCATCTGCAAGTGAAAGGCCAAGCAGACTCAACCCCAGCCTCTGAGTCCACATCGAATTGTTCGGAGGAGCGAGCTCATTCTCTGTCCCAGACAGCAGAAACTACCCCTATACAGGATGGGGACCCTGAATCCACACAGGGCCGTCTGGGGATGAAGACCCTCTCTACACCTGAAAGCTGGTCGAATTAATCCCAGGAACTCTATTCAGATTCGGCTGGGACAAAATTGAAACTGAATAGAAAGACCATCTCCGAGGAAAAGCCTGGCCTGGGGAAAAATAAACTGTATAAAGACTGAACCCTGGGAACAGCACATCGGAACAGATGACCAAGGAGTTGGTGAGGGCCTGCTTGGTATCTGTCTCCCAGTCTCGATCGGACTTAAACTCTGCTGTGGCAGGAATCCTTGCTGGTTCCGTTGCAATTTGGCTGTTTATTTGGTGTGGTTTTGTTTCTTTTCTGTATTTCAATTCGCATTAACTAGAAAATAATTTTTGCCTTTTTAAATTCTGATTTGGCCCACCATATTTATAACACTTTTTATGTTATTTTTCTTCTTTATTAAAACCTTTTTGATTTTTCAAAACACACTCGATCGTGCCGTCTTGCTAATTGATTTTTGCCACGTCTCTGCCAGGCTGGATCCTCAGAGGTATGGGTAAAACCCATAATCTTATCAAATACATCAGATTCCCTTCCATGTCATTCTTCCAAATATTGGTTGTGCCAGAGGGGCAAGAGTAAAGGCGTTGACTATAGGTGCAGCTGTATTGGAATGTAGATGTACCGTGCCACTGTAGGATAGATCCATGCATTCATTCTTCCTAAAAAATGGCTTTACGAATCAAAGTAACTTCTGTGACACTGTGTCTGGTTTTTACCAGGCGTTTGCAGTGACTCTTGCTGATGCCTGTACATGAGACTGAGGCCTCAATAACTGCACTTGCAAACTGTGAAAATCTTCATGTTAACTGCTAAGGAAAGATTTTACTTCATGAGAGGAGTAGTAAATCCCAAATCATGATGTTATAAATGCATATTATAAAGTTGGCTTTTCGCAAGATGTGTGCTATATGATTAATAACATTGTGGTAAGGATGTAAGTTTTTATTTCTGTTATTAGTAAAGAAAATTAGGCATGGTGGTAGTAGTTGATACAGTATGCTTAAACTGTCTGGTCAGGATAACATCCAGTGAACATGTAAAGAAGACTCTACTATTGATATACCAACTATAAGCATCTACCATCTGAAGAAAATATGGACCAAGGCCCAAGCTGGAGGCGATAATGAAGACAGCCAAGAAACACACATGCTCTAAAAAAGGCAGACCCAAGGAAGGGCCATGCAAAACAGTTCCTGGAATATGGAAAATAGTTTATGGAAGAATATGAATATGCATAAAACTGATGCAATAGAAAGAGTATTTAAAGACTGTCGCTGATATAGCACTGTGTGGACTTTGCTAAATGCCAAGTCACCCAGCCGGCCGTACTTTGCTTTTTTTCTATCTCCTAATTGTCTTATTTCCTATTAAACCTATTTTTTAAAATTTACATAGAAAGTGAAGTTTTTCACAATGACCTTGCAGGACATCTCTTAGTCTTAGAGAAAAAGGAAATTGGGATGGAGGAAAGCACAAGTCACAACCTATTTTTCATAGATTATCAGTTTATTGTGTTGACAATGCTGTCGGAAGCCAATCCTACTCAGTGTAATAAAGTCTTTCCTTTTCTGATCAAAATGCTTAAATATCAAGCAAGTTTAGTACACTTCAGATGTTACCTGCTATCTGCCTTTGAATCTTGGCAGAGCACACACTTGCAAAGCACAAGATGCTGTTCTTGTGGGTCACTGTAAATAGAGAAGTGAGATACTCAGGAGTAAACATGTCACTGATTACAGTGGGAAAAAAACCTGGTAATTTAAGCCAGTGTCAATCTGGAAATTGTTAATCTAATGGTAGACAGAATGCTTTAGGGAGAGGGAAACTATTCTACCAGGGAGGCTGTACGAGCATAAAACTCATTCCAGAGGGTTATTTGAAGTTAGTGATAGTGCAGCTGGGTGGAGATAGGTGACCCCCCCACCTAAGATGGTCTGTTTATCTGGATCTTCACAACCACTGCCCATAGTAGAACATGTCCCATTCAACCTCCCTTTCCCACCAGCAGCTCTGCCAGCATGGATTGCTATGGAGGTTCAGTCCGCTTTCTGGAAATATTGAGGGATTTGGGATGAAAACAAGCCAAAAATCCAATTTCAAGAAGTGTCAAAACTCACATGTGTATACATAAATATGAAAATATATATGCATCTACATACATACAATATATATGTAGATTGTATAATACCAATCATATAAAATTTAATATTAATGTGGTTTTTACATATATACACATGCTGCATATATGCATCTACATATATATAACATATATACATACATATGTGCATATGTATAAAATATATGTAGATTGTAGAATTCCAGTCGTATAAAATATAATATTAATTGAGATATAGATATATATTTATTTGTTAGTTTTGTTTTATTTTTGTGTTTAGTTTGGGGGGGTGTTTGTGGGTTTTTTGTTTGGTTTGATTTTTTTGTTTTTTGTGGTTTGGGGCTTTTTTTGGGGGAGGGGGGATTTTTTTTTTTAATTGCACATTCCTTTCCACCCAAAGATTTGTGTTTTTAAAAGATCTTATTTACAGGGAACCCCCTCAACAGTGCAGGGTGGAGTAAGTAAGGTCTGGCTGGAGCAGATAATTGCTCTGCCATCAGCGATGGCTCTGGCTCCCATCCAGGGAACAGAAATGGGCGGGCACAAGGGTTACCGCTTCACATGCGTGATAATCTCGGCGGGGGGGGGGCGGGGGGGGGGG
>VZDJ01000041.1:74039-137212 GCA_008694505.1 Cyanoderma ruficeps
GGGAAGGGGGGTCTCACAATTTAGTTCCTCGCTGCGTTTGTATGCATGCACTCCCTCTACAGAGCCAGCTTTGTTTTCTCTTGGGATATATTTTTTTATATCAGCAAAGACCATCAGGAAGGAAAAAATGTTGCATTAAAATTAGAATGGAGAGTCGACTGCTGAAGCGCTTTATTTTTTAGATTTTTATTTCTTTAAGCCTAATTAATCTTAAAGAATCTCAAAACCAGCCACAAGGGAAAGATTTGTGAATTTTTGTAATGGAAAGCGGTAGCCTCTAGGGCCCAGAGGATATGCAGGGAGGCATTTTCTCTTGCTGGTGCAGCTGAGAGCGAGCGAGAGAGCGAGCGAGAGAGCGAGACCTGGAAATGAAAGTAAAGAGATCAGGAGGCACATGGAGGGAGCTGCAGGGGCAGTGGATCCAGAGGCAGAATGCCGCCTTCTATAATTAAATAGCACTTACTATTATTATTACTTCCAGTAATAATACATTAATAATATCTCTAGTAATATAATATCATTTATCAAGGAAAGTTTATACATAGTGTGGGGGGGGAAACCCGAGGAGAGGTGAGTTCTTTATTATTATTTTGGGGGGGTTATTTTTGTCTTAAAACAATTCTCTATGTGTTTGTGTATGTAGAAAGGGGTGTACTTGAGAAACGTGAAATTCTGGATGTTGCTTCATTAGAAAGAAAAGGTTTCAGATAGTAACCGCATAGATGAAAGGTTGTGTAATAGGAATTTATTTTTTTTAAATCGTCATGAAAAATAATACGAGTGAGATTTTGAAGCTAAACCCTCTTCCACCAAAAATGTGGGGTTTGCGGGGAAAAAGAAAAAAAAAATTGTTAAAGATCCTAATCCCACCCCCTGGAAAAAATGTAATAGTAGTCTAAAATTGCATAGCTAGAAGAAAAGACCCTGGGTTTACATAAAAAACTTAGTAGTTTGTGCCTGTTTGTGTTTTGTACGTTCGGGATGTGTGTTCTGGTCTGCATTTAGGCTGCCGTTTCCCCCTCTTGTTTGGTACAAAACCCATGAAACGGCAGAGAAGCCCTTTGGAATTTTTAGATGGCCCTGCCGTAGGGTCTTCTAAAGTTTATCAAATAAGAACACTTGTTTGGGTTTTGTTTTGGTTTTAATTCTTAAATGTTTTACACAGTTTCCGGGTGGTAGAGGACGTGATGTGTTCGGAATTTTTTTCTTTCTTTCTTTTCTTCCCTCTTAAAGCAGTCTCCCAGGCTGTTGGAGATGCGTGATTTTTTTATTTAAGCGTATGGCGGGGGGGGGGGCGGGGGGGAAGGAGGAAGATCATGTTTTGGTTTGTTTTTATTTTCCTGGGAAAGCCTGGATGTCTCCTGCCTCGGGAGACCCCTCCCAGCAGGGCCGCGGTGTTGGGAGTGCCGGTGTGCCGGCGTTCGGCAGAGTTACGGGATGCAGGAGGCGCCGCCGGCCCTTCTCCGCTCCAGCGGCCGAGGTGGCACCTCTCCCAGCAGCGCCCTCCACGCAAGGCCGGGGATCGGTGGCCTAGTGCTGGGAGTTGTGGGAGGAGGCGAGCGAGGGTTCCCGCGCCATCCGTGTGGGAACCAGCCTCTGGATTTAGTTTTTCAAATGAGGCGCGGGAATGCGGGCTCGGTGGGCAGGAAACCAAGAGCAAGTGGCTTAGGGATAGGCAGCATCACTCCGCGACTCTCTCCTTGCCTGCGCTGCAGTGGAGGGCAGGAGGAAGGGTGGCCTGTGGTACATGAAGGTGTTATGTGTAGAAGACAAGGCTGGAGTGAGTGGAAAATGAGATCATGGGTGCTGATGTGATCAATTGAGGCTTTTAGCCCCCACCACCATCCCCCCTCAGGAAAACTTAGAGTCACTGCTTTTATTTTCACTGGGGGGTGAGCTGGTTGTTGCTGCCTTGCTCTGCATTCACTGAGTGCAGTGAATATTGCTGGGTGCAGCTGGGAGCACCCCAATGACCCCAGTGATGCAGCAGAGCAGTAGTGGCACTAGTGGGGTGCTGGGATGTGAGACGGTGGCTATGAAAGTACCTTGGGGCAGCCGGTGCAGCTAGGGATAGAGGAGTCAGCCCTGGTGGGCACAACATAGTGGTGAGGAATCCAAGAGCAGTTGGCTGCTAGAAGCAGTGAAACCCAGGGAGTGGGGCATGGCAGAAAGCAGCTACAGGAGTGAGCAAGAGCCCATGTTTGTGGTGGGCTCTGCAGTTTATCCTTTGCTTGATGTGTGCCCAGTTAGCTATTCTGCTGCACCACTAAGGTGGCCAAACTGCAGGCAGTGACAGACTCCCATGTTTCAGACCACTGTATCCTTGAGCCTTTTTCCTGGGGAGCTCCAGTCTCAGTTCTACAACCTGCCATTTGCATCTGAGTGCACTTATTTCTTACTGAAATGTTACAGTCAATGCCTGGAAGTCAGTCAAGTGTCAGCTCATTGCCTTCTCAGAAATACAGTATGAAAAACTTTGCCCAAATTCAGCTCTGACAGGGTTATGAATAAGAGCTGTGTCCTTGATAAGATAAATTCAAGTCTTTCCGTTCATCTCATGTTTCTACCATCCACCCATCTACAGGATATCTACCCAGTTTGTGATTCAGTCACCCAGTTCACTGATGCATGCGTCCTTCTGAAGGCAAGGAAACCATTTTGCCTGTCTGTAGCATTTTATTCCTGTCTGGCAAATGGTTTGTAATTTATTGACAAACTATGAATAAAGTTCTCTCTAGATACTGGACCAGAGAGTAAAAATGTCTTTGGTCTGAAAGGATAAGAGCTTTGAAGTGAAGATATAAATACTCACTGTTTGAATTTTGCTGGTGATTTGAGTGGACAAGTCTGGATAGAGAGATTTGGTGGGGGGGGAGAAAAGGAACACTTAGACACAGTGCTTCATAAAATATTTTCTGCTGTGTTTCTAAAAATATTTGAAAGACCAAGAAAACAAAAGCTAAACAAGCTTTGCACTTAAAATTTATTATGCAGTAGCTGTGGTATAATGTGCAGCAGAACTGAAGTGTTGCTTATGTGTGTAGCTCACTATGTGTTGGGTTTGCTGGTGTAACAGATGCATGGCTTGATCTGAATGTTAAATGAAACACAGTGAAGAGGCTGGAACGATGAGGGGAAACAGAAATTACTGAGTTTGCTGGTGAAGTGGTGAGGGAGGAGATACAAGGAGTAAAAAGAGTCTGATTGGCAGCCTCCTGTAGTGGTTGGGACAGACAGGACAGATGAGCGGTCTGCCATACATGAAGGTGATTGCTGGTGTGGAGTCACATCAAAGAACGCAGTTGTTCTTGCGAGATGTGCAAGAAGTTGTCGGGCAGCAGCATGTGGTGTGCACTTTGAAAGTGTTGCCATGAGGGGATGAGTCTTAATATGCAAAGTCATGACATAAGCCTGGAGGTGTGACAGACATTTAGCAGAGAAAGCTGGTCACCCACTTACAAGGAGAGAGGAATGTGGGACAGTACCAGAGAGCAACAGTCTAGAGAGGAGATCAGGCCTGTGGTTTATGTCTAAAGAAGGCAATGGAGGGGTTTGGGTTGAAGAACATTCACTCTGGAAGATGAGGGTAGAACTGCAGAGCATAAACAGCATGCAGGACACAGAAGGTTGCCTTTTATGAGAGTTTTGTAGCAAGGATCAAACTGTAGCTATGTATTGTGGTACTTACAGAGATGCAATAGGCTGGTCAGCCATCCGCATGAGGCAAGGGTGGGGATATTCATGCTGGATGCAGTGGCAATAGTGATGAGGAGGGAAAAAACAGAAGGGGAACTTCGGGCTGTGAGAAGAGTTGGGTAACTCTAGAAAGGAGACATTCTGTAGCCATTCGAAGTAGTCCTTTGGCTGCACTCCAGGTTTGGGTCAGTAATGCTTCGATGCCCTTCTCTCTGGGCAAGCAACAGTAATCAGTTCTCTCTGTAGCAGACTCACATCCTGCTGTGTAGGATGTTTCAGCAGGGGGATCTGGGTAGCTGTGAGAACAGGTAATGTTCTCTTCTTCCCTCCTTGCAGAGTGTTTTAAAAGTTGAGCTCAGAAACAGAAGTAGACGTGTGTATCAGAAGCTTTTCAAGGTGGTGATCTGTTATGTGAATATACACAATTGTAAAGGTGTGCCAGGGCATTTTTGGAATGTGGCCATTGACTTGGTGATGACCAGCCAGTGTTCAACTGCCCTACCCACAGTTGCAAATAATTTCCCTTTTCATCAGATCTGCTGCTGCTGCTTCACTTCCCTGACTTTTGTTACCTCCAGCATGACTCAGGGAGCAGCAAGAGCAGGGTTGCATCTCCAGGCAGGACAAGTGAGTAGTTGAAGGTGATGGTACCAGCAGTGCCCTCACTCACAGGGTACAGTCCCACCACACCTGAACAGTGTAGGCAGAACTAGATGCCAATAGCACTGGCCCATCAATAGTCCCAAAGAAGATGAGGTGGTGAATCTGGTCCAGGTCCACCCAGCGAGTCCAGTGGTAGGAGATGGTGCCAGAGACAGGACTGGAGACAAGCTGCCTGCAGTGGAGGTCTAAGGTTTGTCCCAGAGATAGAACTGAGGATAAGTTCACGTACAGCATAGCTCAGACAAGACAGGGCCTGGAACTCAGCTAAAACAGAGCTCTTAGACCATGGACAGAGGAGTATAACTAAGGGTCCAAGGTGAGGCTGTTAGGAGTACTTCATGCCTTTTAGTGTATTCAGGGACCAGAATTCCAGCTAGGAATTCTTCCTTCCTCCCTGTGCTCTCCCCATAAGCCTTTGGGAAGGTTCACTTGACTCTTTTGCCTCCTCTTCTTCCCCACAGTTTCTCTCTTGTTATTTCCTGTGGAGACTCTTTCGACACTCTTGTCTCTGATGGCCCTCACAGTTTCCTACAGTGCTCTGGGGTGGCTCTGTCCTCTTTCATGTCTTTCACTGCTGCCTTTGTGGAAATCTTTCCTACTGCTCCTCTTCTGCTTCTCTGTTCTCTCTTACTTCCTCTGTCTTTGCAGAATTTCACACAAGGAGAAAAATTAAATTAATTACCTCTCTCTTCTTGTCTACCTCTCAAGCCTGTCTGTCTGTATCATTAGTGATCATATTAACCTTACAATCTCCTTGTTAAATTTCCTTCTTTCTTCATGATTGCTTATTATCCAGGCTATTTATGAATCAATGCAGGCCTTCTGTTGGTGTTGTACTGAGGTATATCAGCTCTTCTCCATCACTTCTTTTAAAAGTCTTTGTAGAGATGCTGATCATCCCTCACCTTGCCTGTTGGCTTTCCCTTTCTTGTTGCACTGCCCATCCTGTTCCAAGTTCAGCTGCTTAAAATCTCCTACCTGCTGCTTGAACCAGGTTGCTCCCAAATTTATTGTCTGATGACTTAGAAACTGCACAGTGTCACTTTTAAGCTCTTGCTTCCTTCTGCTGCCACTTTATCTCACTCCAGTTTTTCCCCTTTCCCCCAACTCTTCTTCTTGGTAAAGGGCAGGTATCAATCGTACATTTTGTGTGGCACAGAGCACAATCAATAAGGACTTGCTGAGTTGTCAAGATTGATTTTTATGTACCTTAAAGGCCCCTTCACCCTGTTGAGACTGAGTGGATCATTGATACTGCAAGATATCTTAGAATGATAGGGATGGTCTTAATGTAAAAGTACCAAGTTGTTGTAGTGTAGAGGTGGAGAAATTACTTTAGTATCTTTTCAGAGGCAGTCGTGGGTGGGGAAGGTATAAGGTCTTCATCTCATTTCAGTGTTTCTGTACTTGCTGCCTTTGTCCCCAAGTTCCTATTCCTCAAATGCTGAGGAATTGTTTGTGGTCACAGCTAGTTGAAATGAAACTCACTGTCACCAGCAACTTAGTTTTGCCACAAAGTGCCATCCTTTCTCCCCTTCACTATTCTTTTCTTGTGTGATAGACCTGTGTACCTTGGAGAAAAATCACTGTGGAGCCATTCCAGAATTTGCTTCCAAACTGGAGAGGATGAAGTGCAGATGGCTCTTGAGCCTTCCTAAGGTGCTGCCCACTTCAGTTTAAAACACTGCAGGATAGGGCTCTGTTCCCTCTCCAAAGAAGTGTTCCCCAGTCTGTACTGCTCTTGCCTGCTGATTTTCAGTGTGAAATCCCCATTGCATGGATTCAGTGCTGTCCTTTTATGTGGACCACAGCAAGCAATTCCATCTCCTTCCTTTGCATTTCCCTTTGTGCTGTACCTCCATAAACCTTATGTAGATAAGGTATGTTTCATATGCTGTGCAGTAAGCCATTTTAAATCTGTCCCAGATAAATAGTGGTCAGAATTGCTTATCATAGGAGGGTCTCAGCACAAATTCCTGAAATGGCTGCCAGTCCAGGCAAAGATGGTATTGGGTTTCTTCCCTTTCCTAGAAGGCAGTCGTGCTAACACTTGGTTCCCATTGGTTTATTTACTGGTAGCCTAAGCAGAGAGCTCAAATTGAAGTAGTTCCTTTTTGCCCATGTATCCTGTCAGTGGCATGTGAGAAAAAGCAGATACTTGGTAGTGAGCTGCTTGCCGTGCTGTATCTGCAGTGTGGATAAATCATAGGCTTCACTGTTCAGGGCATCTGGTCTGGAACATTTTGTTAGTAGTAGATTCAGGCACAAACAAAATACTGTGTTGTTTAATTGCCAGCAAGACCTAAAATGACTCACTTTGTGTTGTTTCTTTTTCTTCCACAGCAACTATAATGGAGAGGCAGAAGAGAAAACAAGAAATAGAGAAAGGACTTCAATTCATTCAGTAAGTGGACAACCTCAGTGTTCCCTGTGGATTTGGAGGTGGTCATCTTTCTATCAAGGATTGCAGGAACTGAGTTTTTCCTATTTACTGCTTTGGGTTGCTGCATGGGAAAGAGATACTGTCTGGAGGATTTTGACTGTGATTTTTCAGGGTATTTCTTGTCCTGTTAGCTCCCTAAACTTGAAATTCTGTCATTTTAGTATCCTTTGGTTTTGCCCCCCACTGCAGTTCCAGGATGATCTTTACAGTCAGCACAATGCTAATAGTACTTGGACCTTCTACATCATCTTCAGCATGAAGATCTCAAAGTGCTCTCTCAATAAGGTTATCTCACCTTTGTTAGGAAGGGAGATAGTGTTTCAGTTCTGTAGGTGGGGAAACAAGGTACATAACTTGTTAGGCACCCCATATGGTGCCTATAGGAATAGTAGACAACCTGGATTCTTCTACACTTGCCAGCCTGGTAGATGTCTCAGATCACTTTGATCACTTTTCTATGAATATCATGTGGTCTTGTAGAGCTTGAAGTGGTTGCTTATGTAGTAGGTACAAATCCTAGTACTTCCTTATAAGATACAGTAGTATTTCTCCCTCCAATGTTTGAGTTAGCAGAGGCCTCAAACATAGGTCCAGATTCCATGGTGAGTAAGGAAGTAGTAAGATTGTAAACAGATTGGTTTGGGTCTTTTTAAGGTCTGCTTTGAGTCCTGCAATTATTATGCCTGAAATCTGTGCCTCTACAATAGGAAAACCTCCCCCGCAGATCTTCTATGTTACATATTTGTATCCTCTAATATGTCCACGATACTTTCATCCTAGTCTGAGACTAAATAGGGCTGATAACCCAGTTTTGGAGAGGTAATCGTGAGTTTTATAAAATAATATAAACTTATAAAAATGTACAAGATTCTGGGGAAGAAAATAATTTAGAAATATGAGGTGTAGTTCATGCATCTGGGGCATATCTTGCACTCTGAACCAGGAGCAGTGCCATATGTGGTTTTTTTTAATGTGAAAAAGGGAGTCCAAGTTTGTAAGCAGCATAAATGTTTCTTACAAAGCCATGACATTTCCTGTAGTTAGTTTTAAGGAGTGATTAGATGAAATCTAAAAGACATTTATTCTGTAACCGTGTAAGATGATGTATGCACTGTAGGTGAGAAAAGCTATGAAAGGTGCTAAGGACTTCTCTTGAGCCTATTGATTTGTCCTTGAAGAGAAAAAATAAATATATGTGGACCAAGCCTGGATGAATTGGGTGGTCCAATTTGAAGAACAGAACCTTTCTCTTAAGTCTCAGTGTTGTTGTGGGGTAGGTGTTATCCTCACAAGCACTGCCAGTGTTTGTGGCTCTGCCTTGGCCAAGAAAGTTGGAGTTAAATGGTCTCCTGAACCTGCATTGTTTTCTCCCTTCCTTTTGTGGGGTAGGGCTAAGTTAAAGCAGAGAAAAGGGATTGCATTTATTTCTGTGTGTCTCTGGTCTCACAAAGGATTTGAGGCGGTCTTGGAGTGCCATTCTGGTGCCTCTCATTAGAGCCACATGCACATAAAATACACTTGTATTCTTCGTGGCAGTCTCTCATGGGACTTTATGAAAGATGGATTTTTTAGGTGACTGTCAGAAGGCACATTACAGAGGATCGTGTATGCACAGAAATAAAATGAGAATAAGATTCCTCTAGTCTGAAGTCCCTCTTAGATGTGACCATCACTTGACAGCACTGTGACTGTCACTGAGCATAATGCTCCCTAACTCTGTTCTCTTTGCCTCAGCTGTGGTTGCAGTAATACAATGTTCAGTAACTTACTGAGATCACCAACACAGGACCAGAAAAATTATCTCTTCATCAGGCAAAAGCCCTTGTTTGCATGGATGCCTGTTTCATGAGTATTTTTTCTTCTTTTTCTTCAGGTCCACATTACCCCTAAGCCAAGAAGATTATGAGGTAATGGAAATTTTGTTTGTTGAAACTGGGAGCCCTCTGGTTAGCAAGATTTGTTCTATTGCACAGCCATTAATTTACATGCTAAAAGTGAAGAATGTGGGATGGTCTGTCACAATTTGCCTTTGACTTAAAGTTTTAAGGTTCTGACAATGACAACTTTCAGGGAAAGGAGAAGATACTTCAGTGTTCAAGAAGAAAGGGGATTTGACTATATGTTGCTCTGATTTTTCAGCCTTCTGATGTTTACATTTTGTACTGGAGTTTTTTTACGCATTGTAACAAACAAAGAGTGATGTTTTGTAAACTGTGCATTCCTTCCTGGGGGAAGGACAAATCGATGGACTTCTAGTTTGAACAGTGGGGTCAAAGAGGTGTCAACCTCGTCCCCCAATCCCTGATCAAACTCCAAAAACTATATAGGTCAGAATCCCAAATAAACTTCCTTCTTTCTCGTTCTCACAACATGATGCTGTGAGTGTGATCTTCTTGTGTCCGTCTGGTGACAGCTATATTATTCTCCTCTACCAAAACCCAATGTTTTACAGGAGAGTAGCGATGCAGGAGTATCTTAGTGGGCAAGCAGTTTGCTAAAAGATGTGGAAAGGAATGGGAAATTGGGAAGTCTCTCCTTTCTCTGAATATCCACTTGAGTGTATTTGTTCTCTCCCTGCTGCCCAGGCCTTTTTGCAGAAGCTGGTGAGAAACTTGTTTGCAGAGGGCAATGATTTGTTCCGAGAGAAGGATTTCAAGCTTTCCCTGGTACAGTACGTAGAAGGGCTGAACATAGCGGATTATGCAGCCTCCGACGAGGTGACCATCCCAAAGGAACTCCTCTGCAAGCTCCATGTCAACCGAGCTGCCTGCTACTTTGCCATGGTGAGTGCTTTCCCAAGTCATCCCCAGGAGCCAGGGTTGCAGTGCTGTGCAGTTGGAAAAGATGTCAAGAGGCGTTTCAGCTGGTTTTGTCCACTCCCTGTTCAAACACTGGAGAAGACAACAACACACAGAGAAGTCTGCAATCTCCTCACAATTACACTGTGTCTGGCTAGACCACAGGAAAGATGTGAGGAGAGGGGGCCAGGCCTAAGGTACTGACAATGCAATTCTGGTCTTCAGTGGTGAGGAGTTAGTATCATCCAGTGTCTTCCAGTACTGAGTAAGAATTTTTCTGGAATACTGTTTAGTGCTCTGGAGGCTCTTGCCTTCTCCTTTGAGTCACTGGAAAATAGTAGGACGGTTTGGAGTCTTGAAGGAACTTGCAGCATACACATGAAAAAGGATTCTGAAATACCCAGGCTTTAAAAGGCTGCATGTGTCCATTTTACTAAGGCATGTAACAGCTTTCCTTTATGACATAACCGCAGAGCAGGCCCATCCTGTTTGTAAGGACACCAAGTCCCCTGAAAATTAGCAAGCAGTCACATAATTAAAGACTTTCAAGTGTAACATGCTCAGGGTAGAGGGGGAGACAAGATATGGTTGCTTAAGCAGCCTTAGTTTTATCATTCCTTGACTTTGAAATGTTTTGAGTTTTGTAAGATTTAACAAAATATTCTGTTAACATAGGTGCGTTTGCACACTGGTCTGTGCATGAGGTAACATATGTACTTCCACCTGCCTCTTGTATTCCTATTTTCTGCTGAGAGATAGAAAATTTGCATTCACAGAAGACAAGTTAGTCTGCTGTGCCTCAGCTGACTCCAGGTGGTCTGTTCCATGCAGGGGTTGTATGAGAAGGCACTGGAAGACAGTGAGAAGGCTTTAAGTCTCGACAGGGAGAACATCCGAGCACTATTCCGGAAAGCCTGTTCCTTAAATGAACTTGGAAGGCACAAAGAAGCATATGAGTGCAACAGCCGATGTTTGCTGTCCCTCCCACATGTAAGTTTTTGATATACAACTCATCTTGGGTTTTGTGCCTCACAACCTTCCTCTCCTCAACATACTTGGTATGAGGCCAGAGGATAGTGGAAGAGAAATCTTGGCTGTTCCCAAGAATCTGCTTATGCCCAGAAATTCTGTCTCTCTGACTCAAAGATGTTTGTCCTCACATGTTTCTTCAGGTCAAGTTGCCTCTTACAGATAGTGCCAGCCAGAGACACCGGTTAGTGACAGGAGGTTCACAGTCTGTTTGTGAAGAGCAAACCCCTACTCTAACAAATGGTGAACTAAAGCCATGGGAATGTTTTAATTGACTACTTTTGTATCTCTAATGGAAGTGACTAGGAGCATGGGATAAATGGGAACTGGAGCTCTGAAAGGAAAACATGTATGGTTTTCCTGTGTTGAATACAAGTGTCTCACATTTCACTTACTGATTGCTAAGGCGAAGTGATCAAACTTTTTATTTCTTGAGGAACATTTAAAGGTGTCATTGACATCACATAACATAGTTATTTTTGTGTTCAGGGGTGTGCAAATTTTTGCATGTGGAGAGGACTATCTGCATATACTAGGAACTAAATATTTTCCTGATAGTGCTTTTGAGCATTCTCTTAGGCCAGATATTGATCAGGAAAGCAAACTGTGATTACATGGGTCCAAGTGAGCACTGTGCTGATCTTTGTTCTGATCCATCACAGTAATGTTATTACAAGAAAAATGCATCCACCTCAGTAGAAGTTAACCTTCCTTTATTATTAGTGTTATAGAAGCAATCTTTGAAAGCCTTGTTAGCAGTTAGTTATTCCTTTTGTATGGCTTGTAAATTCTAGCTTCTTTGACTTGGCAGAACAAAGGGACCAAAACATGTTAAGGATACCATGTTTGGGGAGTCCCAAGGAACTGTTTTATAAACAAACCCTTTGATTAACAAATGCATCTAATGTAGGTGTTCTTGTAGAGCTATATGTGGCTGTATTTTACATTGCAGTTTAGCCACTTAATTTAATTTATATTTTAACTATATAGTTATGTTTACATAGCTCCCATTATTATCGTTACTTTATCAAATTTCTCAGTGCCAGGAAAGTTCAGCCTAAAAAACTCCATCTTGAGTGGTCTGTGATTTCCTATTTCCTATTCTAAACAATTCAGCCTTGTAAATTAACATACCCTTTTGTCTTATTACCTGCTTAACAGAAATCATAACCCTTCTCTGCATGAGAGGAAGTCATGCTATCCATCATTTCACTCCTGTTTCCATTACCCTCTGAAGCACATGGGTACTTCCATCTTTGCATTGCTGTAATTGCTGAGAACTTTGTTGTGGTCAAAACAGAGCCTGTCTTAAAACTTCTGGTGATGAAGGATCTGCCACTCATTTGGCTCACTGTCTATCAGAGTTATTTCTGGGTGCAGATACTCAGTGCTGCTAGTTTGCAGAAGTTCTCAGCATGGTGAAGTTAATACTTCTCTGTGGTACGCTTGTGTTTGGTATGTCGTGGGGTATTTTAAAAGAGGAAATGGACAAGCTAGAGTTTGTTTTCACTGAGTTCAGTGAAGATGGTGCCAAGACTAATGTTAAGGGTGTGGGGGAATGAGTACAATCAAAAAATGGCACTCCAGATTGAAGGGAAAAGTTACTGATATGTGGGCTGTAAGAACCAGAAGTTTCTCAGCTGTTGAAAGAGAAAGGACTCAACCTGCAGGGAGAAGGAGATTGGAAAGACTGGCATGGCAAGTAGAGAGAAGAGGGGAAGCTTCAAGATTGGAGATGAGGGGGGAAATGTTGGAAGATTCAGTAGGGCTATCAGAACAGGTTGGGCAGATACTTTTTTTCTTTGAAAAAACTGTTAAAGTACTCTGATACTTTTGCAAACAGGGAGAGAGAGAAAAACAGAAGGAGCAGTTGCTGGTGATATAGAAGTGTAGAAGTACTGTGGCAGGTTGTTAGTCTGGGCAGTAAGTCCACGATGTGTGAGTGGGCATGGACACTGGGCAGGGAGGATGGTAAAATGCCACACAATGGAGAAAGCTGAATGATCTGCTTGACTAAGCTGAGGCAGGTTAACTGGAGCTGGAGACAGTCAAAATGCCTTTCAGCTAGTAGGTTGAAAACTGAGACTTGGTTTCAGCTTTAAAAACAAAGAAGCAAAACAGGCTAGTGGGTACTGTCTGCCTATCAAAACTGATTATTAACTCTGCAGCTGAAAGAGAGGGAAGACATGCAGGCTCCTTCCCAGGCATGGAGACCTTGCAGAAACTGTATCAGCAGCCAGCCTTCAGCTGCCTGAAGGCATGTAACATGGACCTCCTTCAGCCAACTTGCCAGCAGGACTCCTGAATCCTGTTTTCACAGAGCGGGTGCTTTGTTGGAAGCAGATATTTGATTCTGATTTTCTGCAGCATTGAATGAGTGTAGGACAAAACTCCTGATGCAACTGCAGCATCTTGGCAGGACTGAATGACAAGAATGCTGAAGTCTGTCTGGACTCTTCTGGGGCTGTTCTGGAAATTATCTACCTGCTGCTGTCTGAAGTTGAGGCTTCTTGGTGCAGCCCTATGTGTATAACTGCATTCCTCTTTATTTCATTCTGTGTGCCACAAAGGCAAAACTGAAAGTGTCCTGTCAATGGTTTTGTCCCCAGGATGAAAGCGTCACACAACTGGGACAAGAGCTTGCCCAGAAGCTGGGACTGAGGGTTCGAAAAGCGTACAAAAGACCTCAGGTATGACTTCTTTTGTCTTAGAGGCTATCCGTTGCTTGTACATATTACTTTTGCAGAAGTGGAAGGTGCTTCTCTGCAGTTACAGACATGTGTACACAATCCTGCAAACTCTTAACAGGCTGCTGGCAACCCTCCTTGTCCTGACCCTCTGACTCACTTTGCTTTGATCCATTTCTAACCCCATTGCTGCTCTGTGTCTACTGCCAGAATGTTTTCTGAGTTCCCAGCTGGTGCTACAGGAGAAATTTCTGATGCATTAGATGCTTACTGTGTTTTTTGCAGGAGAGGAACATGTGGCCTGATCCCAAAGCAGGTTTTGCATCACAACCCTCTCCCTGTTATGCAGTGAGAAGGATGGCATCCCCTGCTGCATTGGAGGAATGGCTGGTTTTGTAGTGCAGTTGATCATGAAGGATTCCTGCCCCATTTCTAGGTGTACACTTCTTTGTGGTAGGGGAAAGGCTTGGCTTTGGGAGAACAACGGGTACACACCTAGTTAGAAGCTAATTGACATGAGTGTTAGATCAATCACTTGGCTCTACAAGGAAGTGCTGTGGGTGTTTCGATGTGTACCCTGGAATGGAGCTAGAGGGCGTTAGGCCACTGCTAGCCATAAAGCTGCTTTCCCATAAAGCTGCCTTGGTCACTCATTTTGTTCTCAGGAGCAGAGAACATGAGCTAGTAGTGGAGGCTGAGATTTGCATTTGCATCCTTGGGCCCAGGCACGGGGGTGTGTTAAACAAACAGCATGTTCCATCTGCAGAGGGGCACCTTTGCAGCATGAGATAGGCATCTGGTTTGCAGAGAGATTTTAGGGTAAATCTGGCTGTAACATATTAATCATCTCCCCAACAAACCTCATGTGTGATCTGCCTGCCCTAAGAAAACTCCTTGATCTTGTAGCAGCTTTCCACACTCCCAGATTATTCTGTCTCAAATATTTGGAAACATGTGGAAATACTTTTTGTAGTTGTTCACTGTGCTGGCTTTGCCACCTTTTTTGCTGCTGTCATGTTACTCAGGTAAGATGGGCTTAAACCGCCTGTATGTTAGAAATGTAAAAATTAAACACTCCTGAATGCTTTTTATTATTTGAAATTCTGTGATTGGCGTTTTGTTAACACTTTGGGATCTCATGGTGGGTTCCAGCTTTCACTCCAGTGTGGTAATGCCTTCCCAAAGTAGTAATTTCTTAATGAAAAGCAGGCCCATATGTTTCTCAAAGAAATTCTGTGCCTCCCAGTTGTGGGTCGGATGTTTTGAGGTGTACAGAACAATTAAATGTCCCTTTTCAGTGTCGACAAATGCGTACCCCTGTGTCGTCACAGTGGGGTAACCTTTTGGGGTGGCTTTTAATTTTGGGTAGTGCTTAGAAGGAAACTATATTGTAACCCAGCTTTAATTAGTTTATGAGCATTCACAGGCTGAATTCTGCTCTAAGACCTCTCTCTTCCTTGCAGCAGGAATTGGAAACATTCTCACTACTCAGTAATGGCACATCAATCAGTTCATCAAACCAGGTAGAGTTTGCATCCTGTGGTTGTTACTGTTTATGGATTGTGCTACTACAGTGCTTTCAAGTTTTATTTACATGCAAATTTATAACTGTCTTTTAGGTTTTAACTGTTTTAATTAGTGTTTTCTGCTTTTAAGGGATATTGCCAAGAAATTAATTTCTTTGAAAATATTTCTACTGACATAATTTTTTGTCGGTAATTAGATCACCAAAGAGGGTTATTTTTCTTAGTTATTATTAATATTGCTTTCTCTTGCATTTTAAGTAAATTTTCGTTTTCAAGTTTTGCATATCTAACAACAATCCTAAACAAAGTAAAAGTCAGAAAGTACAACTCCTGAAGAAACATAAAAAATTAAATCCTGTGGTGTAATGAGCAAGATACATACGCAGTTTATGTATTGTTTGTATAATCCTGGGAGATCCAGCTGGGCAGGGCAATGTACAAATACTAAGGTAAAATAGAAGAAATTACTGGTTTCCTTGTTCTACCACTGGGCAAAAAATGGTCCCAACAAACAAACACTTGCTGTTTTTACAGGCCGTTTGGTACTTCAGAATGCTTCTTAAAGCAAATAAACAGTGAAACTGTAAACATTGTAATTTTGTGCAACAAGATGGGATACTAAAGAACTATTTTACCTCCCACTGTTTAGTGATTTGGCTTCACATCTTTCTAGGAAGGCCAGTCAGCTTTCTTTAATAGCTGTGCCTAGTTTTTAATTTGAAAATCTTTTTCTTTTATAAGAATTAAAAATAGTGCAAAACCCACTGTAGTACATGTAATATCAAAAGGCAAATACTTTACTTGTACCTTTTTAAGATTAAGCTGAAGGCATACGTACTTGCCTCAATTTATGTTTCTGTAAAATATGGATTCAATTTATTTCTCGCCTTCAGCTCCAAGTCAGCAGTTGTCTTGGTGGGAACATTTTCCTGTTTTGAATTTTCTGTAGAAGTTTGTGGTTGTTAGATTGCAAAATATGTGAACTAAGAAAAGGAACATTGTGTAAGATCAGGCTAATCAGATCTCCCATGCAGTGGGCTGATTGGTGTATCCTGGGACTTGGGACACAGTGTTCTTATCCATACATGAAATACTCTATTCGATGTATGGAGTTGCCACATGGTTGGATATTGTGCAGGCATGGTTTTCTTTAGCAGCAAAAGGGTTTGTCAGCTGCTGAAGGTAAACATGAATAGGTTCCTCGGATCAATGGCCTCCTAAACTTCATTGGTTTTACTGTTCCAGCACAGAAAGAGGTCATAAAGGAAGAGTCATATACGTTTAGGAGTAGTAAAGAGTCCCATGTGTGAAGTATGGTTGTCTTTGTAAAGATTGATTTCTCACAATTTTTTTCCTCTCCCTTTTCCTACATCCTCTTTTCAGACTACTTCTAATGGATTTGGTTCAATAGATGACATCGAAACAGGTAAAGATATCTCTCTCCTCAGACTTTTGTGGCTTCGGTATGGTATGTGACCAGGCTGGCAGGCTTGAGAGGTTCATCACCTGCATTTCTGTTTCTTCTGCACACTCCTGACTTTGGCAACTAGGAGAAGGAGAAAAGGTGCAAAGGTGCAAAGCAGGAGTGTTTTTCTTGCAAAAACAGCTTTTTGTCCAGGCCCAGTGAAAGACAGATCTGGGAGTTAAAAGGGTCTGCTGAGGTACACAGCTCTCTCCAGTTGTGCTTTCTTAAAGCTGCTTTTTGACAAAGCTTCTGAAAATCTGCTCCAAGGCAAAACAGTCCAGATAAAGTGAAGTTAAGGTTGTTTGTGCTCTGAGTGCATATGGTCCTCCAAGACACTGAGGTGGAGGAATTGAAAACAAAGGAGTTGGGAGGGACCCAGGGAGAGCCAAGTTCAGGGTTAGGCACCCAGGAGAAGAAGAAGGAAGATTAACAGGGTTGCTTTTCTCATGCTCAGAAACAGGTGACCTTAACTCTGCCCCTGTAGAAAGGCTCGCTACCTTGTGTACTGGAGCACTGAACTTCTGCCTCTGAGCACATCAGTCTTTGTACCTTTGTGAGGGAGCTCTGTGTGTGTGAAGGTAAGGGTGAGGACATACCACCCCAAGTAGCAATTGCTCTTTTTATAGAAAGAAACTAATTTCACTATTAGGGTGTTGCATCGTGTGGCAACAGTGTTCATCATGGTCCAGGGAGGTACAGGCGCTGGCAGGGAAACAGAGGAGGCAAGTCTCTTTTGTTAAGCATGAGGGTCTATTTTATTCCCCCCCTCCCACCCCGAGCCGGGGTGGGAGAAGGTGAAGAGAGAGAGGGTGAGAGGTGAGAGAGAGAACCTTACCTCCATCTCCCCTTAAGTAGAGGGTCTGGAGGCAGGGCAAAGGGCAGGTAAGGGCATTGACCTGAAGCCAGTGGAGACACACCAACGGGGAAGGAACCACAAGGCCAAAGTCATTGAGGGGGAGACAGAACTGACTAAAGCATTGTGTACAGAGATTATACTGAATGGCTGAAGGGACTACACAACTCCTCCATTTATAAATTGGTTAAAATGTTTGATGAATAACTCATAAGGGGATTCTCGGGAATATGACTTACTAGTTTACAAAACTAAGATGAACATTATTAAGCTGAAATAACAAGCAGTAGAAAAGCATTTGAGGCTTACAGAGGATAAGGTAACAGAAATGATACTGAATTAAATTAATATATTTTCACTTAATGAGCTAATAGTTCATTCTCCTTTGGCTTTTGATCTCCTGACCAGAAGGGGTGCAGTTCTTTGATCTCTTCTTCACGAAGGGCACAGTTCTTAGTGTTTGGTCTTGGCTTTAGTACTGGTGTTGTAGGTAGTCTGTTGGATTGATGATGGTGACTGTGAAGCGAGGAACGGTGAAAGTGGCAGTGGTCGAGCTGGCAGCAGCACACGGCAGGGCTCAGCCTCTCTCCAAGGCTGCTCACCTCCGCCATGCCACCTCTGCCACCTGGGCCTGTACGGACGCAGCTGCAGGGCACAGCAGCGCCCAGCCCCTCTCCCGGGCTGACTGGCCCCGCCTTGCCTCCCCTGCCACGCGGGCCTGGGGCGGGGCAGCTGCAGCCACGCGGCAGGAAGAGGGGGAGGTAGGTGGGGAGGAAGGGCAGGCACTGGACTGGAAAAGACAGACTGCGCGGGAAAGAGGGGATGTCAAAAATCGTGTGTAAGCGCCATTTTTTAGAAGGATCACCCGGGTCGGCGTGGCCATCACCTTCCCGAGCAGGGAACGGTGGCAAAGGAGGACACAGGACGGCGGGAGGACAGTAGCGCACCCGCGTCACTTCTGGACAGTTTCCAACCTTGTCCTGCCTTCAGGGAAAGTGGGATAGGGGTGGAGAGGGGCATCTCCGGTAGCAACTCCGAGCCATCCTGGCAGTTTTCACTCCTTGCTGCGCTCTTAGGAACAAAGGGTAAGGAAAGATACAGGCAGCTTCACAGCAACTGAAAAACATGGGGGTTCACAGGAGAGTGGACCACTGATTTAGGGCGCCGACACTAAGCATGCAAATCATCCATAATCATACATAAGTAGCTTTACCGTCCATAAGTTGCAGCAACGTGTCAGGAGAGTTGGTAAAAGTCCCTGGCATGGTCCTTTTTGCAGGCACAGTAGCTGCTTATAGTTCTTAAAAAACTCCCTCTCATGAAGAATGAAAAAGACTTGTGATGGTAGATGTTAGTTTCATCTCTCAGTCCCAGTAAGCCAGGTCTCTCTTGCAAGGTGTAGCAATCTGCGGGTGACTTAGGGGGTGCCGGTCGGTTTGTCCTCACTGGTTGCCCACATTCTCCACCATTTGTTGCATCGTGTGGCAACAGTGTTCATCATGGTCCAGGGAGGTACAGGCGCTGGCAGGGAAACAGATGAGACAAGTCTCTTTTGTTAAGCACGAGGGTCCATTTTTATGCGACAGGCAAGAGAGAGAACCTCACCTCTGTCTCCCCTTAAGTAGAGGATCTGGGGGCAGGGCAAAGGGCAGGTAAGGGCATTGACCTGAAGGCAATGGAGACATACCAAGCGGGAAGGAACCACAAGGCCAAGGTCATTGAGGGGGAGACAGAACCGACTAAAGCATTGTGTACAGAGATTACATTGAATGGCTGAAGGGACTCCACATTAGGGTGCTTTGGAAAGCATGTTAGTTCTCTGTTGAATGCTAATTTAGTATCTGCTGGCTACATGAGATCATGAGACCTAGTTCTGTGAATTAAGGAGAGTTTTTCACATTATCTTGCTATGCTAAAATTAACTGGACTCCTGCTACAGACTAACAAATTACCACATCCAGTAAGCTCTTTATCTAATCTGGATTTGGTGTAAGAGCAGCATGCCACTTTTACTGCAGATCAGGCAGACAGAGCCTTTACTGCTAGGAAATCTTTGCAAAACCATTAGAATTATGTGTTATCCAATTGCCCTGAGAGTGGTGTGCCACGAGGACCGCTGTGGGTGCTGGGTATCCTGAGAGTTTCAGATTCAAAGGGGGTTTTTTGCAAAGGTTTTTGTGGTTGTTGGTTTGGTTTGGTTTGGGTTTAAGATGCAGATTCTTGAAGCCCTTTCCTCCATGCTTTGGTTGAAGTCATCTGATTAACTCAGCCCAGTCCTGCAGAGAGAGATCATGACTCTGATCTGGCTCAGTTTGGCCATTGGTCAGCTAATGCACAAGGAAACCACTGCTGTTTTGGAGAGCAGACCTAGAAACAGTGCTTTTAAAAGCTCTGTACTTGTGCCTTGGGGACAGGCACATGTATGGCCAGAGAAGCTACCAGCGGGAGGAGTTGGTATGGGAGACTTGGTTCATGGGGGTGTATGGACAAATCCCTTGTTGACCTTATAATAATACATGGGGCTGAGTGTGATGGCAGGAGCAGAAATCAGCAGTTGTGGGTGTGTCTGTGAGCTACTCATCAAAGAAAGCTGTTTTATTTTTTAAGATGGAGCAAACATTAGGGGAATGCAGAGGATGCATAAGCATTTTGTATGGAGAGTATGTGAGATGTGGGTATCACAGCTGGTGAGTGAGGTCAGTAGATCTGGTGTCCTGAGGAAAGCAGGAATGGGAAAGGAGAGATAGAAAAAAAGACTGGATAGAGTGGGAGGAAGTGGCTGAAGGAATGACAGGGTTTGGGTGGTCAGGGAGAGGGGAGTGGGCATCTTCCCTCTTCCACTTGCAAGTAGTGGAATCCGTTGGTCCCTGCTCTTTTCCTTGCTTTTCACATGCACTGAGCTATGGGAATCTCATGTTATTGTCCACCTTTTGGTCATGCTATTCAGCATTTTTGGGTTTCGCTCCTCTTAGGGTGTGTGGGGCCTCTTAAGGTATGTGAGGACCTCTTTTCTTTGCTTCCCAGTCTGAGTGGAAAATGCAGGGCCTCATTCATTCCTCAGGGAAGGTCTGAACTGCTGGATTCTTTGGGGCCCTGTCACTGTGTGCCCTTTTGCTCCCCACTGCATATGTCCCTATTCCTTTCAGCATGTTCTGAACTTCTTGTTGGCCTCTGTAGGGATCTTGACAGTAGTCCAGATTTAAACATCTGAAAAATGGGAAGGCACAAGCCATCCCTTTGTACTGCAGGGAATCTGACCAAGCTTCCAGCCATGAGAAAAGCTGGATAGCTGGCTCCCTGGTGGCAGGGGGTTCTGTACCAAAGGGAGATGAGATGAGATGAGATGAGATGAGATGAGATGAGATGAGATGAGATGAGATGAGATGAGATGAGATGAGATGAGATGAGATGAGATGAGATGAGATGAGATGAGATGAGATGAGATGAGATGATGAGAGAAGTCATTGCAAAGGTGGCATGGGGTTGGAGATGAGCCTGATTGGTGGGGCAACTGCAAAACTAAGGACATGCACAGCCTTCGAGTCTCTGCCTGTGGGAAATACATTCAGTTACAGCACTGAAATCCTGTGTTAGATCCCGTAAGGTACAACATGTTTTTGCCTTCAATCCATGCTTGAGGATGTGGAGAGGGACCTGTGTCTGTTTCTTGCCACTTCCCTTGCTTCCTTGTCTTTTGTCATGGCTTAACCTCCAGTGCCTTGCACAGTGACCTTTGCTGTGGTCCATCCACGTGGATCATTCACAACGAATACTGGAGGAAAGGTTGGTGCTGTGCTCCTGGTGAGGTTAGAGATAAGGGAGCATGCCTATGTTCGTCATTTCTGCTGTTGTTTTGTTCAAAACTTGGGTGTTTGCTGGAATTGCTGATTTGCTTAGCTCTCTGAGAAGGCACTAGCACATTGCTGGGCGAGCAAATGAGCTGTTTGTAACTGTTTGCAGCTGTTACTATAGCCCTGCAGTAACAGGGCTCACTCATCTGATCCCTGATGCAGCGGGATGGCCACGTTCTCATGGAGGCTGAGGGAACAGACCTGGTACAGACAGGATGCAGCATTTCTTGCTGGATCAAGTTTTGTGTCACTGAATCTTGTCTAGTTTCTTTCCCAGTTCTATCAGTCTTTCTAATAAAAACTATTGTCTCTCCTTCCAAACTTTGCCTTGCTTTTATAGCCATAGTCTGTTGCAGTTACAGTGCAGCCAATGGAATGTGGCTGGAGAAGGTAGCATCTTTGCCTTATTTCTTTTCTTTTATTCCAGGATATCTACACAGGGGCAGAATTAAGGTAGTTTGGGTGCTTGGTTTGAGAACTGCAAACATTATTCTGCATTTTCCAAATTTCTAACATTTGAACTTTTTTTTTTAACCTTTAATTTTTTTGAGAATAAAATGCTCTTCTGTGAAAAACATGTGCTTGTAATCTTAACCTCACTTAACAGAGGTTTATATTGCATGATGGGAACATCTTACTACTTCAGTAATGTACTCAAGAGGGGAAGAAACCTTAGGGAAAACCACCACCTCTTTCCTGCCTCGACCCTGCCTCACATGAATTCCCAAGGGCATGTTTGCTGATCAGATATTGAGGGAGAAAATGGGTAGCAGCCTCCCACTTTTGGACATCAGGAGATACTCAAAAGCAGGGAAATTACTTGGGTAAAGACAGCTGTGTGAGTCTGATGGGGATTTTGGCACACATTGTTAGCACAACCTGATCTGACCACTCAATCTCTGACTCTCCTCCCAACAGGGCCTTCTGTTTTTTATCTTCTTTCGTTTAGGATGCCTGGGGTTTTAGAGAGGGTGTGCAAGTAAGCAAGCTTTCAGCTGGGATATCAAAGCTCCAAGGAGTAGAGAAGGCAGTGATCTCTGCCAAATGCATTAGTGAGGAACATTAAAGAAAACACCAGGTGGTGGGTTATAGAGAAATTGTATTATGTGCCCCTGGCTTTTAGTCTTGTTCATAGTGAATTCGCAGTAATTGCTCAGCCACAGATTTTGTGTTGTTCCTGGGTGCTGTACATGCTTGCCAAATCCTGACAGTCACACTGGGCACTGGCCCTTAGATGTATTTCAGCTATTGGTGAGCCATTGGAGAGTGGGAACAAAAATGAAAGGGTAAGTACTCTTCAGACTAGAGCCTCTCCTCTCAGAAAATTGGCATACTTGATTTTTTTGATTTGATGGAGTTGTACAGTACTGGTTTTGCCATGCTGTGCTCTATTTACATCCTGCAAGAGGCTCTCCTGGTGACTCGCTCTGTTTTTCTCTCATCACAGACTGCTCTATGGACCTGCAGTGCCTCCCGGCTCCTGTGGCCATCCCTGTGAATGAGGGGCCGGCCCCTTTGCCCTCTAACTCAGATGCAAAGGGCTTGCCCACCACACTTCCTGCTGCCAGCTTGGTCCCATCCCCAGACTGTGTACCCTTACCAGTTTCTGAGAATGTGGAGGACTTCACAGATGGGGACATCATTGGGGAAGAACTAGACTCCCTCTTGGATTCCCTTGCTGAAGGGTCACCATACTCTCTAGTAAGACTGGGCACTGCGTGGGGTCTGCTGCTTCTTTCTTCCAAATAGGTCCTTGGCGGTTCTTGGAGCATGGGGATGTGCATGCTGCCTCTCATTCTCTTTCTGTAATTCTTTTCTCCTATCTCTTCCTCTGGCAAAACTCACTCATTCTTTCCTTTATTTCTGCTACTGTGAGTATATAGTGTCCTCCTCCAAGCCTGCTTTGCTGTGTGCAGCTTCAGGGAGCTGCCTCTCAAAAGATACCCAAGGCAGCCATCCCCTGACATCTCCTTCCACCTGACCTCCCATGCCCATAAAGTTGAAGCCAGTCTGAAAGTAGAAACGAGTGTGGTGAAGCAGGAATGATGGATTTATTTTATACAGTGGGCATGCTCTAATTTCCTTGTATTTTGTGCAGGTTGCACTTAGCCTAAGCTCGTTGAACAGGACTGGGAGCTGCATAGACAAACTGTATTCATACTTATGTTGGATTTTAGTTGCCAGTGTTGCTTATGTGAGCCACCTTGGGTCTGGAGGCAGTATAGTGATTTTCACATTGGAAAAGCCCTGATGAGAAGTGCCTTGGGTTATCATTACCCTGACCTTTGCACTGTGTATACTCGGCTGCCTTGTTTCTCAGCCTGAGCTGGTTTATGTGCCCAGTGCACGGCACTGCCTTGCAGACCGATAAACTCAGGCATCCCAACACTTCCTCAGAGGTCCTGGTCCAGACTGCTTGCAGTACAGAAAAATTGTAAGGTCTGTGGGAAGTCTGCAGGTTGATTGAGCTGCCTTTTGCTCCAGCTAGTACAACACGCCCTTCACTGGGAGCCTGTTGCTCCCTGTTGTCATGGTTTGACTCCAGTCAGCAACTAAGTACCAGACAGCTATTCACTCACTCTCTTCCAGCCCCTTCCCCAGTGAGGAGGATAATTGAAAGAAACCCAAATTTATGGCTTAAGATAAGAAAAGTTTAATAATTGAAACAAAATAAAATGCAATATTAACAATAATAATAATAATAGAAAAGAGAGAGGGAAGAATAAAGCGCAAGATAAGCAAGTGATGCACAGTACAATTGCTCACCACTTGCTGACCAATGCCCAGCCTTCCTTGAGCAGCAGTCAGTGACCCTGACTAACTTCCCCCAGTTTATATCCTGGGAATGATGTTCTGTGGTATGGAATATCCCCTTGGCTTGTTCAGATCAGCTGTCCTGTCTCCCCCATCCCCTTGTGCACCTGCTCGCTGGCAGAGCATGGGAAATGGAAAGTCCTTGACTTGGAGTAAGCATAACTTAGCAATAACCAAAACATCAGTGTGTTATTAACATTATTCTCATGTTAAATCCAAAACGCAGTGCTGTACCAGCTACTAAAAAGAAAATTAACGCTGTGCTGGCCAAAACCAGGACATCTCTTTTCAGTCTTTGCTCCTCAATACTAACTTGCTATTTATTCTCCTTCCTGCTCCCCTGAAGTCTCTGGTCCAGGGCACCATTCCTACCAACCTGCCAACAGAGATGCCTCAGTTGATTCCTGTGTTTCCGGGGGGAACTCCGCTGCTGCCTCCAGTTGTGACAGCCAGCATCCCTGTCTCCACCCCTCTGCCACCTGCCTCCTTTGGCCTGGTGATGAATCCCACCAAGCAGCTCTCCTCCTCCTCTGTCCTGGATGCTTTTGAGGCCCCACCAGGAGGAAGTGGCGGCTCCACTTTAGATTCGCTGGATTCCCTGGATCTGCTTCCATACACAGATACACGGCTTGATGCCCTGGATTCCTTTGGGACAAGCAGGGGGTCACTGGATACCTTGGATTCCTTTGCCATTGGTAGGTGCGCGGTGATGTTCTGTGTTGCCTTAGCTGTGAATGCATGCCAGAATTATTTTCTTCAATGCTGAGGACATCTGTCTTGTAGCTTTCTCGGCTGGTGTGGCAGAGCAGGAATATAAATGTAGAAGAGAGCAGGGAATTGTCTTGGACAGAGTAACCGATTATGCTTAGCACAAAAGTAATGAGAAAAGCTATAGGTATGTAATCCCAGATAACCAGTACCTGCATGGAGTGAAATCTAAAGAGGAGAAATGAACACAAAGGTCTGTAATGATGAGTGATGAGATTTAAACTTGGCATGGTGTCCAGAACACCTCCCTTGGCACAATTTGCTGGACTGTAGCATGATTCCTCCACCTTCCTCCTCAATGACTCTTTGACATGTTGCACAAAGTAAGCAGAATGATGATGACTGTTTTAGATGATACAGGCCCTTGTTGTGTTTGGCAGAATGGTAGAGGCCAAGGTAGGTCTTCCCCATCTCTGGATTCAGGACAATGAGTATCCTCTTGAATGGGGCTCTGAACTCTCATGTCACAAAGAGAAAAGCTGTGGAGAATAGTGGGCAAAGACTAAGTCCCTTCCTGTTCAGGAGGGAAGTGGGCTTCTTCTTAACTTGTTCCCAGTATTGCGGTATATTGGCAGCAAAAGTATTTTGAGAACAGCAGAGATTGGCGAGTCAGCACTTACACACACACACATTCACCTCAGCTTTGGGTTGCCACCTTAAGAATGCCAGTTCTCAGCAGCATAGAGTTGGGTTCAGTAGGATTTCTGGGACAAGAAGGCCTTTCCTGATACTTTGGGAAGAAAGTATTAAAGCATTATGAAATAAATAAAGAAAATTAATTTAATAAGCCATTGTTTGTCCTTTTGTGAGTAGAACTGCCTCTGAGAATGAAATGATTGTTTTTGTTTTGTGGGGCTCTTTTCCCCTTCTTTTGCCCAGAAGAACCTAGCGCTCAGGAACTGCGACACCCACCTGGCAGCCAAAAACCAGCCCCAGTGGTGAGTGAGCTACTGCCCCCTGCTGACGTCCCAGGGTGCTCTGGAGCCAAGGTAGTAGTGGTGGTGGTAGTGGTCACTTGGGTGATGTAGGTAATTTGGGCCCCTCTTTTTACCCTGCCCTGATGAGTGTTGCCTCCCATGTTGTGGCAAGGCAAGTAAAGATTCCCACAGTAGGAAGACATTTGTTCCATCTTTGTTTTTATCTGTAACTCCATATTGCCAAGGTAAACATGGTGTGCAGGGTTGTAGGGTCAGCAGGGGATCATAGAGGCAGGGTCCCACTGTATCCTGCAGCCACATAATGCTCAAAGATGAGGCAGAGTAACCCAAATTTGACTGAAGCTCTTTGCTGCTCTCTGCCCCTGTCAAGAGACTTCTCTAGATGTTCTGCCTCTGTCCTATGTCTCCAGCCTTGGAGAAAAAGGGGAGGATTAGTAATCTTGGAAAAAGTTATTCTTGAGTTCCTGTCACCTGATGGCCCTGCTAACATCAATGTGAATATCCCTGAAGATTGACTGATAAGCAGTTTGGGTTTTTTCTTAGGTTGGGATAAGGTGGATTTAAAAGTCTTCAATTGCAGAGTAGCTTGTGATGGAAGGACTGGGAAGGAGTGAGGAAGGCATTTTGTTCAGTGGCTTGTGATAGAAAACGGAGGTCTCTTACCAGAAGGAAAGAGGCCTGTCTTTGAAGTGAACATACCACACTGTTCATTCTCTTTGAAGAAGTTGCATGCATCTCTTCTGGAAATGTCATTTCAGATGTGAACATTTTGATGAGAGAAGAAACAAGACAGGTTTTGATAGACTGAGCTGGGGCAGGGTGTTAGAGAGGTTTCTTGCCCATGTGGTTGCAGAGCTGAAGAGAGAGATGTGTGTGTTTTCTCTCAGGTCAGCCTTGGTGGAGTGAGTCACCCAGCTGTGTCCAAGGCCACCGAGCACCTTCTGTCCCAGCCAGAACCAATAATGCCCAACATGGCTCTGCTGGCGAAGAACCCCTTGGCATCTACTCACGTTTTCAAACAAGCCTGCCATATCTGCTACCCCAAAACAGGTGATGCATTTGCTCTGCCACCAGAGCACTGGCACAGACTAGGAGTTGGCTTTCCCCAGGCTGATGGGGTTATTCTTTCTGGCAGGGCCCAAGGCTGGCGATTACATCTATCGGGAAGGCTTGGAGCACAAGTGCAAGCGGGACATCCTGCTAGGCAGACTGAAGAACTCAGAAGACAAGACCTGGAAGAGGATCCGTCCTCGCCCAGCCAAAACCAACTTTGTAGGATCCTATTATCTGTGCAAAGGTGATCTGCCGCGGTTGGTCACTGGGAAGGGACTGTGCCAGGGGAGACTGGGAAGGAAATTCTGTTTGATATTACCTGCTGGCTGTAGGGTCTCCTGTTCCATCAGTAGCCTGTGGGCTGGATGGCTCAGTACAGTGAAGGGCAATGAGCTGCCACATTGTGGAGAGCAGGCAGCTTCTAAAGTGGTGGAGCAAAAGAGTTCCAAAGGCTCAGTGAGCTGCTGCGCACAGTCAAGCACTCAGACCTGCTCTGCTGACAAGGGTTTTACTGAGAACCTGCCTCCTCTACATGTGCTCACATTAGTCCCACTCAACCCAACTGCCCCATGGCAGGGCTGTGGTTCTGCCTGGGAAAAGCATTCTCTGTCTGTTCCATTGTTCCAACCCATCCCACAGTACATGCAGACAATGTGACCAGACTGGTATCCGGAGGCAGTGTCATTACAAAGTACCTAATGAGGTGGTAAGATTGGAAGAACCAAGCTAAAATGGCTGCTTACTGCAAGGCCTATGGGAGAACTTAATCTGTAGTGGCTTTAAAAGAAGTTAGTTAAGTCATGATCTGTCCCTGGCCAGGCACTGAATTAAAGCTGGCCTCTTGTTTTGAGATGGTTTCCCCCATAGGAGCATTACTGGAGATTGTCACCATTCAGTAGTTTGCATTAACTCCTGAGTATCTTGATGTGGGTGAACTTAGGAGATGCCTTTTCCTTTTTCTTTTAACTCTCGTTTTTCTTGCTTTCAGTTCCATGTGAAGCGTGGGCAGTGGGAGAAGATGAGACAGAGTTTAGTTTCTGACTGGGCCACCCTTCCTGTGTGGTGGTGTGTGCTGTTTGTTACTTTGTAGATATGCTTAACAAGCAGGACTGTAAGTACGGGGATAACTGCACCTTCGCGTACCACCAGGAAGAGATTGACGTATGGACAGAGGAGAGGAAGGGGACCCTCAACCGTGACCTTCTCTTTGACCCGCTAGGTGGGATCAAGCAGAGCAGCCTCACAATTGCCAAGCTCCTCAAGGAACATCAGGGCATCTTCACCTTCCTCTGTGAGGTACAGAACTGGTGGGAGGGGACAAGCATCCATCCTCTCTTCAGTATGTATCTGGACCACTGATATGTTGATAGTTGCCACCACAAAAATATGGTGGGATGACTTGCACAACTGGAGTCCTTGCAATGGATGTCTGTAAACTCTTCAGGAGAGACAGGTGAGGAAGGAGAGGCAGTGGGGGAGCCCTGTGTGTTAGGGAGTGTTTTGACTGTTTGAAGTTTAACAATGATGATGATGATAGGGTTGAGTGGTTATGGGTAGGAACTGGGGGAAGGCAAACAAGATGGGAGTGTATTACAGACAACCCAGCCAGCGTGAAGAGGCAGACAAAATAGTCTATAGGCAGATGGGATAAGTCTTGTAATTGTTGGCCCTTTTTCTTGTGGAGGACTTACCGGGTGTCTGCTGTAAGTACAACACAGCAGAGAGGAAACAGTCCAGGAGATTCCTGAAGTGTGTGGAAGATAACTCCTGAGACAGCTGGTAAGAGAGACAGCTAGGGAAGGCATCCACTGGATCTGGTGTTTGTGAACAGAGAAAGACTGGTGGGTGATACAATGGTTGGAAGCCATCCTGGGTCCAGCAATCATGCAATGGTAGAATTTTCAGTTCTTGGAGAAATAAGGAGAGGGGTCAGCAGAACTGCCACCTTGCCACTTCACCTTCTGAAGGGCAGACTTTAGCCTCTTTAGGAGCCTGGTTGACAGAGTACCTTGGGAGGCAGTCCTGAAGGGAAAAGGAGTCCATGAATGTTGCACATTGTTTAAGAAGGAAATCCTAAAGGTGCAGGAGCAGGCCACCTGTAACTCTGTGTGTCCTAGCCAGTGCCCTGCTCCCAGGACAGTGAGCATTGTATGCAGATATGTAGGAAAAAGGAGTAGTTTTCCTCCTCAGCCTTGCAGCTGAACCAGGTGCTCACAGCCTTATGGGATCACCCATCTTCCTCCATCTTGACACGTAGCTTTGAATTTTAGTTTAGTCCCAGTTACTTTAGAAATCGGAATTCCATGATGCAACAGATTCCCATTTGACATCTTGGCAGAGCTACTGAGTCAGTCAGTTGAGAATTGCCTCATACCATCTTAATGCTCTGCAGCACAGAGTTCCCCGTGTTGGCAGTGCATGTAAAGTGACATGTTCTTTGCTGTGAAGTGGCTGTTCTTTTATTTTTCCTTTGTTCTTGTTCTATTGGCTAACAAGAAAAGAATATGCGGCTCTTACCAAAATTTTTCCAACCACAATGGAAAATACTGTTGAGAATAAGACAAAAAATGTTGTCCGGAAGCTTTTTCAGAGATTGACTTGCTTTATTTTAAAGCCCTAGCACAAAGTTTTCACCACACTTCTTTCTAATTTTGAACATTAGAATAGCTGGCTCTGGTTCTTCTTCCTCTTCTAAGCAAAGTCGCTCTGGTTCGCTGCGCCTTAAGATTTTCCCAATACACTAATTCTTCTCGTCTCAGATTTGCTTTGACAGCAAACCCCGGATTATCAGCAAAGGGACCAAGGACACACCATCTGTCTGCTCCAACCTTTCTGCAAAACACAGCTTCCATGACAACAAGTGAGTGAACAAATTTTTCTCCTGATGGAAGCAATCTCTTGAAAGTCCAGTCAGTTTAACTCCAGGGCTCTGGTCACTTTCTTCCTTTCATCCCTGTGGGTTCCAATCTTAGGACAGCTCAAGTCATGATAAATAGCACTATGGCCTTCACCCTGCATGTTTGCGCCTGGTACTAAGGGATTTGAGGCATCAGCAAAGCCCTTTGGAGTTAGTCCGTTAAGTTTTCCATTGACTTAATTTGCCTTTCAGTTTGGCCTTTACAAAAAGGTCAAAACAAAGATCCTCTAACTCAGGATCCTGCCTCTGACTGTCTGGTAATATTCATTACCAAATATTCATTCAATAATGAATATTTAGGAAAACAAGTGTAACAAACATGTCATGGGGGAGAGTTTGATCCTCTGGTGCTTTGTATTTTTCTGCAGGTGTCTGGTCCACATTGTGCGTTCCACCTCTCTGAAATACTCCAAGATCCGTCAGTTCCAGGAGCACTTCCAGTTTGATGTGTGCCGGCATGAGGTGCGTTACGGTTGCTTGCGTGAGGACAGCTGCCACTTTGCTCACAGTTTCATTGAGCTCAAGGTCTGGCTGCTGCAGCAGTATTCAGGTGAGTGGGACTTGGCTGGTGTTGTTTATACCTGAGTTTCTTCCAGTGTGTACCCAGGGCCAGTTGAGAGGGGAAGAAGGTGATTTGGGAGTACTGAGAAGGTGTCGCTTGTGTTACTGCCTCATCAGGGACACAAAAAAAAGGACCAGGGTGTTCTGTGAGGTGATTTGGCCCTTGTCCATTTACAGGAACAGCGCTGTTATACTTTGCAGGCCAGAAAGCCTTTCCCTTGGGACCAGCTGAATAAATTAAAATGATAATTAGGTAGAGCTGAATCCCAAGAAGTGTTTGGTGCTTAGATCTTGTACAAACAGTAGCTGGACCCCTGAGTAAACATGTCTTGCAGTGAGAATGGCAGCATGCACAGGTGACAAAGCAGTTGGTTATATAAAGAAGGCTGTGGATCTCCAGTTTCTCAAAACAAATTCACCAACAGCAGGAACTTGCAAGATACTTCGTGTTTCCCAAAAAGCCTTTGATGACATGCCTCAGGAGAGGGTTTTACAGAGATTATACTCAGGGAAGTCATATAGTGACAATCCCACATCTGGCACTTTCAGTCCTGTCTCTTTGTCTCTGTCTGATATATTGGAGGTTTTCTCTGGCTGCTGTCCTGTTGGCTGTGTAGATATTAGTCCACCCACAGTGCTACCTACATGTTTTTTCACCACAAGGTCTCGTTTAGTGCAACACCCAGCCTGGTAATGGGAGTACTTCAGAGAGGAAGCACACTATGGATGTTTCTCACCATTCTTTGATATCATAATTGATGTTCAGCACAGTCCTTGGCCTTGGCTTCAGCTCAAGAGGGATAGTGATTAACAAGTAGCACACTGTGGCAAATGCCATCTTTAATCTTTCTGTTTTCCCTCATTTACTTGTGGCCTCAGGAAATTAAAAGATTACAGCTCTGGAGTTTCTAAGATAGCACACTGCCTGTGAGTCATGGGCCACCATTGCTGCCCTGTATGTTTGTGGTACTGCTCATTGTACTCAGGGAACTAATATTCAAGTGCCGTGCTTTTTTCCCTATCCCATGGTTGGTTTATTTTTGTTGTTTTGGTCTGGTTTTGTTATTTGAAAAGTTGTTTTGCTCCCTTCTTCCTTCCCTCTGTGTTCCTTCCTCTTCCTCCTGCAGAAGAAATAAACTGATTTTTTTTTCTTGCTTTCTTTACTTGAAGTAATTATTTCAAAGGGAGAACTGAGGAGATGAAACAAGCTGTGAGTTAAGCTGCAGAGTTGATCAAGCCTTGTGCTTACTTCCACCTTTTCCAACAATAGGAGAGACATTATCTTGTGGGGGTTTTTTCTGCAGGGATGTGTATATAAGCCTGCTTTCCTTGTGAGTTTGGTTCTCCCAAGTGTAGCCTTCATTACGGAAACTGAGATTAAAGATAGTTGTTGCCATTCTCTGGGAATGCTTTAGCTCTGGAGCAGGAAGTTTCATTTAGGAACTATTTGCTCAGCAAGAATAGAAAGAGGGCAGCTTACTTTTGAAACACTTCACAGCCGTTTTAACATTTACAGAGCTTTTGGCTTTGTTCATGGGGATGAAGGATTGTATTAGTGTGGAATCCTCCCATTTTGAAGGAGCTGAAATCTGAACGTACTCTCCTTATGTTACCTCCTCCCTTGACCCAAATCCTAAGACTCCTCCCCTGCAATACCTGATAAAAACCCCACCACTCTTGTCTCTCGCCCTCTTGCCTTTTGCCTTCTCCTCCCTCCCCGGCTTGGTGGGGGTGGGAAATAAAATGGACTCTTGTGCTTAACAAAACAGAGACTTGTTTCGTCTGTTTTTCTGCTGACGCCTGAACCTTCCTGGACAAGATGAACACTGTAGCCATGCAATACTACATGTGGAGTAAAGATTCCCAAGATCTGAAAATTGGACAGGCAGGACTGTTTTCTCATTCACTGTGGCTTTTCACAGACATTTCTTGGTATCTTCTTCAACCAGTGGTAATAACAGATTCTTCATCCTCACTAATGATGTTGCAAGAGATGCTGAAATATTATAAATAATCAACCATGGGCCTTTTGTCTCCAGCTCATTTCTTTGTGATGGTTCGTGTTTTGAAAAGCTGGTAGATTGTAAACCATCCTTTCACATTTAGGAGGGTTTTTCTTTCCCAACCACCAAATTTCTAGACTTTATTGTTGAGATAGTTCAGAATTCTGGAACTGGAAGAAGGCAGTCACAAGAACTACATTTGAAATACAGTCTTTTGACAAGACCTGTATATGCTTCTCCATTTGGTTCTGCACCCCAAGAATCACAGGTGTGCAGAATGGAGAAGGTGGGAGCTGCTTCAACCCTTTCCCTGCCAGGTCCAGTGCAGCATGTTAACTTTTTGTTGTGGTTTTCCCAGCTTTAGAGCTTTTGTCCCCAAAATACAAATCATCATTGTGTTCGACCCTGGAATATTTGGACATGGAAGAGGGAGTTGCAATTTTTCTAACTCTGCACCATTTCTTCTGGGATTAATGGTTAAGATGTAGAATATTTACCAACAGCTCTGACCTGTGAGCAGTACCAGTTATGCAGTAGCTGCCATTTTAAAGACCTGAGCAAATGTTCTTGAAGAATGGTGAAGTTTTCTGAGTGCTTTTCATCGTGTTCAAGCCCTGGGTAAATGGTAGTAATGATGCCTGATGGGGACATGAACAGCTGAAATCAAAGACAGGAAAACCGAGGTCAGGATTGCTGTGACTTACCCAAGCTACACATAGCCAAAACTGAGATGAAAACTTTGGTGGCCCTTAAGTTTGGAACATGCTGCCTCCCAGATCAATGATTGTGTTTATGTAATACTCCTGGGGAACACCTCACTTCAGTAATAAAAGCTGTAGGAATTAGCAAAGCAATCAAATTTGCCGTGTCTGTCCTGGGGATGCTGCATCAAGGCCATCCTCAGCACCCCCCTTGCTGCAATCAGCTGCCTGTGGAAGATATTTGCTTCAGTTTGCTTTGGCAGCTGTCTTGGGTCTTTAGAGCACTAATAATTTGAATGCCCATCTAGCTGACTGGTGCTAACAGAGGCTGTTCCCTCAACACTTGAGCTGGTCAGGAGCTAATTCCTTAGATAAGGTCTGTCCAGTCCTTTTTCTCATTGTCTGATGTATTTCTGATATCTTGAGACCTTGCAGATCTTTCCTTGCTGGTTATTTACTAGCAGCTGTTCCTTGGTTCGTTTTGCACTGCTGGTCTTTCCTTGCTGCCTTGGTTGGGCTTGGTGTCTCTATGTGTTGAATTTCAACTTTACTCTTTGCCTATTGATTGATGGGGAGCCGTCTCAGCTCTAAGGTTAATTAATCCCAGCAGGTAATAAGTGAGAATTCTGGGGTCTTGGAGATGCTAGATGTCTCAGTGGGTATCTGTGATCTTCCAAGCTAGAAGCAAAAACTCCATATACAATAGATCAATAGTAATAAAGCATTGCCTTTAGGACCTTGGTAGAATCTGCTGACATGGGGTTGGGGAACAGCCTTGGCCAAGCTCTTGACCCTTGGGAAAATTATTGGCTTGGAAGCAGTGTCTGGGTTCTTTGCAGATTGCCTGAGCAGAAAGGTAGGTTTGAACAAGTCCAGGAGACCGAAATCTTCTCCTTTCGTTTGGCTTGTGTAGAGAGGAGCTTCCTTAGCAAGGGATTAGACGTGTTCTGTGGTGGGTTCTGTCACAACTCAGTCCTGACATTACCGGGGGACTGTTGGGAGCTGTCAGCTACTCAGGGGTTACTTGAGCCCAAACTAAGAAGTTCTGCAACCCCTTCGCTCTCTTCTCTTATATAAAGGAGTGTAGCTCAGTTCTGTCTCCTTTTTGTTCCCAGGAATGACCCATGAAGATATAGTGCAGGAGTCTAAGAAGTACTGGCAGCAGATGGAGGCGCATGCCAGCAAAACAGCCAACAGCATGGTAAGTAAGGTCCATCTAGGGTTTGGAGCCAGATTTTGCTCCCAACAGTTCCAGCCCTTTCTCTCTTTTCCTCCCACTACTGTGCCTGACAGGTCCCAAGCAGACCAGGATGGCCATTGAGGAGAGCTGAGAGCTTTCCAGGATGCAGTGCTGGTGTTGAGCTTTGTGCATTGTTTTGCAGTGTTATTTTCTGCTCTGTTCCCTGCTAGGGTGAAGCTTCCAGGTCACTGAGAGCAACACACACGAGAATGGTGTTTCCTGTGACACCTTGCTGGTGAAAGTGGGAGATTTTGGGGCAGTGGCCACACGGTGGGGACCAAATGTGTCCTGCTGCCCTTTAGTGGCCAAGGGATGGTAGAGCAGTTTGAAAGACTTCTAAGGAATGACTCATGACCTATAGGATGGATCTAAATGCAGGAGTGGGTGGAACTGGCAGCCCAGGTGCTGTTGAGGCTGACAGTGGTGCTGTCAGTGCTTAGTGGTGCTTTACCAGGAGGAGGCTAAGAGTTTTGCCTTTTTTTTGCCACCAGTCTCTCAGTGTGGAGGGCTGCACCCTCCAGCACTACCAAGAGGGTACCAGGGTAGTGTGAGAGGGGTTACAAGCAAAGGGCTCTTCTTTGTTTACTTTCCTCTGTCTTGTTGGCTATGGGCAGTGCTGTCATACTCTTTTTTTTTTTACCCCAGAGGGGATTTCTGTACTGTAGGAGCAGAGCCCACTCAATGAGGATAATTCCCAGCCCAGTCCTGGGGTTGAACTAAAGCAGTTTTTGCCATTACAACAGGAGAATGGTGGGGAAAGTGGTGTAAATCCTTTTTGTTCGCACTTGACAGCTTTCTTTACACTTGGCAAACCTGAGCTTGCCATCCCTTGGCCTGTCCCTTACTGTCCAAGCAAGAATGTTTCACCTTTGTGTGGGATCTGTCACCCAGGAGTCCCTCTGCAGAGACCAGTGCTGAATGCAGTCTGTGACCACCCTGTGGAGGAGGTGTTTTATAGGAGAGGAATCTGAGTCACTCATAATGTTTAGACACTGTTTTTTGTATTGGCTGTGGGCCAACAGAAGTGTTCTGAAGGCTGTAGGGCACTGATGCTGGGGAAGTATCTATGGAAAGGTCTGATGGGCATAGCTTAGCCTAACAGAAAAGATGCAGGTGACTGCACTGACACTTGCAATGGGCTCTGTGTCCACCTATGCACTGGTTATGCTGCATGAGATGGATTCATCTTCGAGAGGATGCTCAGCAACAAACCTGTGCAGTTGTTGTGGTCTGAAACGGTTGGATGAGAGGAATGGGAACCAGCAGTGCAGAATAACCAAGGTCTCTAGTTCCCAGAACTGTTTGACTTGCTTAAGGAATATGTTCTAGCCTCTCAGGAAGCTGAGCAGGACAAGTTTCTACATCCTGTTTTATATGAGAAGTGGATGATCTGAATGTTCCCTGCAACCAGAGCTGGCTGTGATCTCTTTCTGTCTGGTGTGGGGACAGAGGCAGTGGTCTGCATCTCCACATGGGAAGAAATTAAATGTGAATTTGCAACAGTTTGTGACAGCAGTTGGATTTATATCAGCAATCCCTCCTCCATATGTGCCTTCCCCCAAGAGCACAGTCCAGAGATTGGTTTTGTTCTGCCTGCTGTGAATTTACCTGCATTTTCAAGAGAGCTCTGTCTTGGCAGTCTCTGTGTGTAATGAGGGGATTAAAAAAAATATAAATGGACAGCTGTTTTCCTGTAAGCCTTGCAGCTTTAAATTCACCTTTGTCTGGAGGTGCTGCTGCTGGAAGAATAAGCTGTACAGCAGGCATTGTCAGAGCATCTCCTCTGAAGCACATGGGATCTGCATGCTAAGTGAAGGTTCCATTTCTGGCTGCTGGAGCTTGCAGGGGGCAGAGAATCAGGAAATGAAATGCCAGAGCCTGCTACATCAGGGGGGTGGGCAGAGACCTACAGTTTCTGGGCCCTGTGGGCAGTGCTAGGGCTAATGACCAGTGACAAAGTCTGGCTGTGCCCCACAAATGCCTGTCACAGAGCTGGACTCAAACCACAACCCTTCCAGGTGCAGAGGCAAAGCAGCAGCCATGTTGGTACAGTGAGAAAATGCCTACCAGCAGCACCACTAGCTGTCTGTAAAGGTTGGCAGCCTGGCACTGGCACTGTGCAGGGAGACAGTGAGGTCAGTCAGATTCATGTGTTTGCAGTAGAACACCATGGCTTTGGCAACAATATGTCCTCAGCCAGAGGGCTGTATTTTGGGATGAGACTCTGGCTTGCTGCTGAAGACACTCCAGGCAGGACTAGCTATCTGTTGAGAGAGGTTTAGGTTTGCCTTTTTTTTGTCCTGTCTAAGCAGGCTAATGTGATTCAGTTTTCTCAGCGTCCTTCCAGCTTTCAAAGTTGGCTGCCGGACCAAGACAACTTCACAGAAGTGCTGTAAAAACAGACCCCTCCTTCCCACCATCCTGTATGATCCACTCTTACTCCAGTGCCCTCTGGTCAGTGGAAGCAAAATCACTCTGGGGGATTTTGCTGCAGTTTTGTCACAGCTGCCAGCTGGACAGCACCCAGGGCTGTCCAGTTGTGGAGAAAAGAGGCAGACAACATGCAAGGGCCCAGTAGCTGTGACAGTGAAGGTCAGGAGGCTTAGCAAGAAATGGAAAATGAAGATACACTGCTTGCCAAGCACCTGCTGGGAATCTTGCACTTGGCCCCACAAATTTGGCCTCACAGCAGTTGCTGTAGGAGTAAACCCAGTGGCCACAGATTGAAGAGCCAGTCAGCAGAAGGGGCTGTTTTAGGTGGCTGGGTGTCCTCTCATCGCATCCCTGCAAACTGAGGGGTTGTAGCCCTCATATTTTCTGGTTTTCAAGAGCTGTCTTGTTTTTATTCCCCTAGCCAGCAGCAGAACCTCCATGAAAGTTGACCGAAGAATTATCAATTTAAGCATGGAGAGGGAAAAAAGGTCTCCATTAAGGAGTACTTGCACCTAAGTACTGCTCACTCAGTTAGGTGGCTGAGTAACCTTGGCTCCTCATATAGTCCCTGAGGCAAGTGGCTCCTCCAGAGAACATTTTAGTATCACTGAGAGGAGTTCCTGAAGCTGGAAGACATGAGTGGCCATGCAGGGTCTGTTGCTTTCTGCAAAGCCTGAAGTGAGAGCTGTTGTGCTAGACTTGTATTTATTTGGTTGTCATGGTGCATAGCTAGCACTATATTGTCTGGCTTCATAACAAGGGGTGGTGCCATACCCCATGGCACTTTTGCCTGGCTTCATCTGCTATAGCCTTATGCGATATAATTTCCTCACCGTTGGTTACCAGCAGCCTGCCAGGTATGTGTCTTGCCGTTACAAATATAGTCATGTAATATTAACAGTAGCCAGTTTGATTTTTCGCTTGGCTTCTAATCCCCTTGGAGCATACATGCCCACTGGATTGTCCAGCAGTGTGCATGACTCAGATGAAGAAATGCACAGGGCTTCTTTTGGTTAAGAATTTGTGGAAAAAGCCCAGATTACCAGAACTACCTGAGAGATATCTTCTAATTCTCTAATCTCTTGTCCCTTCTGGAGACATTCAGTGTTTAGTTTTGCTGGGTCGGTAGGTTTAAGCAAAGCTTCCTGGCTGTGCTGAGAGATATGTCACCAGCAGGATAGCATGGGATTGATAAAAGAGAATATGCCAGAAGTGCCATTTTGTCATCATAGGCCTATAGGTTTGATGGGTCAGTAGTGAGCTGTAGTGAAATTTCCTTTGGAGACCAAGTGGAGATTAAAGCTACTGTTCAAAGGCCACATCTGAGAGGGGGGTACCTTATTGCCTTCCATGGTAGCCCAGATCTCAACTCTGCTCTTCACAGTGACAGAGGACCCTTTATATGTGAGCTCTGGTTCTCCAAAAGACTAGGTCTGGAGGATGCAGAGTGGTGGTTGATAGCTGATGTGGCATCTCCTGGGAAATGCTTTGATTCTGTGTTGTCTGTGCTTGCTGTTTTCCCTTCACCAGGGGATGCAGCCAGGTTCCATGCTGCTGCTAATCAATTGCTGGCAGAAACCTGCTCTTCAGAGACACAGCTTGTATGTCTGGTTATTGTGAGATGCTTGGGGTTAAAGTCAAGGCATGGCAGGTGGGACAGGCTGCTGATGTGGCTGACAGTCAGAGAATTGTTCTGCTGGTGCATGACCTTTGTGTTTCATGGCCAGCTCAATGATCAGGGTGTTCTCTTGTACTCTCATATAATCCCATGCCCAGGGCCACTGGCATACAGTCAGGTTTGTTCTTCAGTTTGGAAATGAACTGGAGACACCAGCCTCATCTTCCAGTGGTGATACAGAATGCAGTTTTCCAGAGATTTGCTCAGAAAACATGAGGTAGCATTGATATGAGATTGGCTCCATTTTTTTTTTCCTTCTCCACAATCTGTTAGTCATAATCCCAAGACAACCTTCTCAGGTGAGGTGGGGGCAATAAGTGCAGTGGCTTAGAAAATATGAAATATATGCATTGTACCTCTGTCCAGAGACTGTGATTTAACTGCTTGTGAAACCCACTGCAGAGGAACTACTCAGAAAATTATATCAACAAGAGTTGAATGATATCAACAAGAGGACCCAGCTCTGACTTCATTGTTTCAAATGCTGGGTGTGACACAAGGTTCTTGGTCCAAAAGCAGGAGGTTTGGGTCCTGCATTTTGACATGGTTCTGCTTCCTCCCAAGGGACTCTCTCGGCTGTGCCACCAAGCACTCTCCAACAGGCAGAGTGGGACATGAATTGCCCTCCCTGCAGGGAAGTGGGGATTAAGCTCTGGGGCAGATCTCACAGAGCTTGTCTGTACACGGATATACGCTGCAGGGATTTCACAGCCAGGTCTGGTCAGTGCTGGAAGCTGCCAGGCTGTCTGTGCTTTTGGCCAGATGTTAAAGCTCAGGAAATCATGCTGAAGCAAGGAGTGGTTTTGTTCTTGTCTAGTATCTCATCAGGCCACCAGCTAATACTGGCAAAGGAGAGCTGATTTAATCTGGCCTGTTGCTGGAACACAGGCATGCGGGGAGCTGCCAGCATCTCCGTGGCAGGATTAGGGGTGCATTTTGCCTCTGTTCACCTGAGGCTGTGGTTCTTTTCTCCAGGCTTCTCCCCGGACTCCCACGTCAAGCACCTTTGACCTCCAGATGAAATTTGTGTGTGGCCAGTGCTGGAGGAACGGGCAGCTGGTGGAGCCAGATAAAGACCTCAAGTACTGTAGTGCCAAAGCCCCCCACTGGTGAGCAATTCAACCTTCTCTTCCCTCTACCTCTCTTCAAGGGCAGGAATTTTTCATCCTACCTTCTCCATGTGGTTTCATTTGGCATCTTTGGAAGAGGCTGTAAGGTTTCCTGGCAGCCTCTCACTGCACGGGGTGTTTGTTACTACAGCAGACACTGCAGATAGCTTTTTTCTAGCTTCCTTATCTCTTTATTTGCTGCCAGCATCGTGCAGACTGTTACTCCTGACAGACAGTCCAGCTCCCACAATTCCCTTTTCTCCCACTTCCTATCATTTCTTCTTACTAAGGGCACAAGCAGAGTTCACCTCTGCACATGTTTATATTCTTAGCTGTTTGCAGATATTTGCCAGGTCACAATTAGCAATGATTTTAAGATATTCTGCTTCCTTTTAAATTAGTTTCCCTTGGTTTTTTCATTGCTTTGATTGCTCCTCTGTGATGCGTGTCATGTCTGTTTGCACCTCTTGACTCCTTACAGCCCATAAGAATGTTTGGTGTGAAAGAAGTAGGAATCGTAGAACAGTTTGGATTGGGAGTGACCTTTAAAGGTCATCTAATCCAGCCATCCTGCAATGAGCAGGCGCATCTTCAACTAGATTAGGTTCCTCAGCCTGACCTTGAATGTTTCCAGGGATGGGGCATCCACCACCTCTCTGGGTTGTGCCACCTTCATCATAAAAAATTCCTTCCTTATATCTTGCCTGAATCTACCCTCTTTTAGTTTCAAAACACTACCCCTTGTCACAACACTACAGGCTCTGCTAAAAAAATTCATCCCCATCTGTCTTATAAGCCCCCTAAAGAGAAATACTGGCTGGGAAGTCACTGCTCATGGAAACCGTGGCCTGTCTTACCCAGGCAGCCTGCAGGGATAGGATGGAAGGGTTTATAGAACTTCTCTTCGCATAACACAAGCCACAAAGGCACAGTCTTGCTTCCTATTGTAAATATAAGACTTTTGTTCAAGAAGAGACAGAAGCAGCAGTTTCTGGAGGAAGTAATCAGGTGAGGATTGCTTCCTGGGATGGGAAAAATAACACCTCTTTGTGCACCTGCTGAATAGAGCTGGGGTTTCTGCTCAGGGTATCTCCTGGTGATCCCTTGCAGGAGCTGCAGGAAAATAAATACTTCCAGGCACTGTTCATAAGGCAGTGCTTGTAATGACTTGTATTTCTATTGCACCTTTCAAGCAGGAAATATTCCCAAGTGTTTTTTTATGGATCTGTTTGCACAAGAATTGGCTGTGTCAAAGAGTGGAATGCAGCTATTTAATAATCTGTGGTGATGCCATACGAGATTCGGGGGAGATTTTTGTGGCTTTATGAAAAGAGGTACCCCAGGAAACAGGCAATATTTACAGGGAGAAGTCCTCCTAAAACAGCCTTCTTGTGGCTTCTCCATAACAGATGTACATGTCTAGTAACACCCAGATAGTTCAGGGACAAGCTGGACGGGAGGGTCTGCTCATCTCTCAATATTTAAGGGTCTCTGAGGTAAAGAACCCTTGTTCTCCTCTTCCTTATGCCTCTCTTGATTTATTCTCTCTTCTTCAGTTGGACTAAGGAACGCCGTGTCCTGCTGGTGATGTCCAAAGCTAAGAAGAAGTGGGTGTCAGTCCGACCACTGCCTTCCATACGTAACTTCCCACAGCAATATGATGTAAGCCCGGTGCCCAGCATGGCCAGGTGCCCCATCCCTTTCCCTTCCACCATGATGCAGTGCCTTGAGGGCTGCTCCCTTGAAGCCCTGTCAGGGAGGCAAGCACATGATGGCTGAGATGAGAAGTAAGGACAGACTGATGGCAGCAAAACACATCCAGCAAAGAGATGGAGCAGAAGAAGGAACAGCACCCATTTAAATCACTCTAGGCACAAATGCGAGTTTCCAGTGTTGCTCCTAATGCGTAACAAGAACTGTTAATGCATCTCTGGCTGGTAAAGAGTTTGGGAATGAAATCTAAGACTCCTCTTACGTCAGGGTTTCTCAATGTGGGTGAGAGGCGAGATGCTTAGGAGAAGCCTACCCCTGCTTCACTGTGACTGTGCCACTTTAGATTGTGAAACTTGTTCACAATAGGTTTTGAAAGCAAAACTAAGAACTCAGCGAAAAAGCCACGTGCTGTGAGGAAAATAGAGATATCCAGCCTCCAACCCCAGGCCCAAATGTGGTGATAGTTTCTCTCTCCCTCTTCTTTCCTTTTTTCCTGAAAGAAGAAAACTCCTTCCCCCTACCCTATTATAGGTCCTCCTTTTGTGCTAGGACGAGGGAAAAGAGATGATCAGTAAATACGATGTTTAGAAAGCTGCTCATTTTCTCAGGCAATGATGCTGTTGATAGCTGTGTGTGCACCAGTGTGGTCTAAGCAATCCGTAAGGCCACTCTTCACCCACTCAGAGATGGCTGGAGAATGAGTCACCTTTGGGGACCAGCAGCTTGATCAGCAGGAGACACTATTGGGTCAATCCAGGATGCTCTCTGCTGTCACCCTGTACCTGCATCCAGTACCTATCCTGCACCTATGGAAATGGCAACAGCTGGTGAACTGCCTGTGTGTTTATGTCATCAGGCGACTGAGGAAAAGAATCATGAGTTAATGATATATAAAGTGTCCTGTTTGCAACCTCTCCTGTGCAATTTAATGCCTCGGCTGGTTATCAAACCCACTTTCCCCTCTAGCAAGGACTGATTGTGCAGATGCTAAATTTTTCTCTCTGTCTTTTAACAGTTGTGTATCCATGCACAGAATGGCAGGAAATGCCAGTATGTAGGCAACTGCTCCTTTGCCCACAGCCCTGAGGAGAGAGACATGTGGACCTTCATGAAGGAAAATAAAAGTGAGTGGGAGAAATGTGGGCCAAAGAGTTTGGGAAGAGGGAAGAGAACATTTGGGCATCTGGAGGGTCTGTTAAGACATATTCTTGACAACAGAGATGAAACTGGAGAAGACTGCTGGCATGAGTTTAAGTGGGATTATAGGTCAGGTCTGTCTACAGCTGCTCTTTTCTTAAATGTGCATATATCTCTTGAGTCCCTTGCTGTGGGACTAGTGCACAATAGTTTTATGTCTTACATTGCTTCACTACTGCCTTCTCTTTCGGCATCACTTTTGAATCCACCCTGTATTGTCCCTCCAGTTGCCTGTAATGTCCCAGGCCTGGCTCTATATGGAGCCTTGCCAAAGCACCAGTCCTGGCCTGTAGCTGCTCCTGTATCTTTCTTGCCTGTCTTCTATCTGCCTTGGCTATCTTACCTATTTCTGCTCATGTCCTTGGTCCTGGGCTGTGGCACTCCCTGCTCATGGCATTGTATTCAAAGGAGTGGAGTTGAGGTCCTGAATGAGAACATTGTTGGATGGTGCCTTTGTGGAAGAACTTGTCTGTATTTAATTCTGCAGGCTTACCTTTTGAGTGATAGCTGGGGGGTTGCCCATATCCTAGACAGCCAGCTCTGTGGCAGAAATCCTTGTTTATTCAGATCAACAGGAAGCTGGGAAAAAAGGGACAGGTGTCCAGGTGTCACCTCCCTCTCTTGGAGCTGCTGGAAAGCCTGAGGGATTTCAGGCCTGCCCTGAGCTTTTTTGGTTGGTATAGTTCTGTGGAGAGGCCTTCTCTCTGCTGAGCCAAACTGTTACTTTTTGCAGTTCAAAGCATTTTTTTGCTGGGCCTTTAAAGCACATCAGACTGGATGTGTTTCCTCAAGCACAAAGATGAATCTTCAAGCCACAGTGTTGTCTCAGTTTGGGGGAATTTGCATTCATTATCCCCAGTTGCCTCAAGTTCCTCAATTACCCATTCAGCAAGGAGTAAATCACTAATGCATCACATTTAGAGCATCATTTCTATGTCTGCAAACATTTACGTTTCCACAGCCTCTCTCAGGAGCTGATCTCGCAAAGGCAGATCTCTAGTTAAAGCTTCCACCTCAAATTTCCCTTACCAAGAAATACGCTGAGTGACTTTTAAATCAAGAGCCATGAGAGACATTGACTGCAGTTTCCTGGGCAGGTTTTGAACTTAGAGCAAGCTATCATTAGGTCCTCTTCCCCTCTGCAGTGCTTCCTGTGGCCAGCTTGCTTAGGGGCTCTCCTCCCTCTCTAGTGCTGAGGATAAGACTTGGGCTTAGTGGGAAGAGATGGATCTGAAACCAGCCCTGCCTTAGATTCCTGGCTGGATGAGATGTCTTCTGAGGTCAAGCAGAATCAGGCCTGTTGGAGAATTATCTTGTGGGGTGAATTCCAAGGAGATCTTGTGGCACTTTGCCACCTTTCTGAAAAGTTTCTGTGCCTGTAGTCACAGTTGTTCCTTGACTGATAGAAAACACCTCCCATTCCCGGGTGGTATGGTGTGAATTTGGCTCCTCTCCCCAGGGGTCATCTGAGGAGGTGACATGGGGCACAGGCCTTCAGTCTGGTGCTGTTGCACAGGCAAAGGGAGGGAAGGGCTGCCCCAGCATTTGTCGTTTTCTCATAGTTTGTGCACAGGGCTGGGAGATTGTCTGAGTGGCTTCATGTGTCGCCTTTGTGCAGTACTAGATATGCAGCAGACCTATGACATGTGGCTAAAGAAACACAATCCTGGGAAGCCTGGAGAGGGAACACCACTGACCTCGCGAGAAGGGGAGAAACAGATCCAGATGCCCACTGACTATGCGGACATCATGGTAATAAGCTGATCTCTTGTCCTTCATTCCTCCTCCTCCTCCTCCTCATTGCAGCCAGACTGCCTCTCTCCAGTGCTGCAGGTATGGCTAGCAGGGACTCCATTGCTCTAGTGGAACAGAGCCTGTATTAACACATGTTAAATGGACAGCTTGGAGCAGCACAGCAGGGGCAGCACAGCTGAAGTGAGAAGAGATGAACCTGGGGTCAGCAAGGCCCTACAATGGCTTTTCTGTTAATCCTCAAGTCATTAGGAGTTTACCTTAGGTTCCCTTTTGCATGAGTTCAGCCTCTTTCCAGGGTTCCTGCCTGCTCCTGGGCAAGCTGGCAAAACCATTGCAGGCCTGTCAGAAGAGGGAGAAGCTTGGAGAAGAGCTGGCACATAAACCTTGGAAAACTAGAGGCAAATGTGTATCTTTTTGCCTAGGGTAGTACTGGTGTAAGGGTCTGTGCTGCTGAAGAGTCCCGCATTGCCTGTGAACCTGGGGACCTTGCAGTGAGACCCCACTGAGGCCATCAGCAGGGGGACCATGTCAATGAACTGAGTTGCCCTGTTCCCTAAGCCTGTTTGAGCCATAGATAAACTCTGACAGAGCATCTCCTCTCTTCCCCTTTAGTGTCAGCACAATTCCCTAAAGATGATATGGCAGGGAAGTGTGGGTAGTCCTAGACTGAGTGGAGCTTCCAGGATGCTCTGGAAGGAGAGGGGGAGAGGTAGTGCCGGCACAGGGAAAGCCAGTGGATGTGAATGCTATTGCACTGACTGGCCCTTTTTCCCTGTCTGCACTGGTTAGATGGGCTACCACTGCTGGCTCTGTGGGAAAAACAGCAACAGCAAGAAGCAATGGCAGCAGCACATCCAGTCGGAGAAGCACAAGGAGAAGGTCTTCACCTCAGACGGTGACTCCAACTGCTGGAGCTACCGCTTCCCCATGGGCGAATTCCGGCTCTGTGAGAGGTACCATTGTCTCTCCTCCCTCCTGTGTCGCTGCTGCAGGGATGGGGTAACAGGCCCAGGGCCTCTGTCATCCTTCCTCATCGTCTCACAGAGTTCTTGGAGACTTCTGCATGGAGGAGGAGTGGGATGAGATGACAGGTTTGGGTGACAGTGAGGTGGCTGTTGGATCACAGAAGTCCTCGGCCACAATACTGAGGGCTAAAAACACATTCCTGAGCATTTGTCTTTAGAAAAGGAGAGCTTCCTGTCTGTACCTGTGCCCTTCATAGCCAGGACGCTGTCAGTGCTCAGGCTGCTGAACAGTCTCCTTGGCCCAGTGCTTGGGGGAATCCCAGGTGTCTTATTAAATGGTTTGAATGTCTCACACCCTCTGAATCAGCACCTTAAGATGCCTTCAGAAAGCTTGTGATGGTTAAAAATGCCACTTTAGTTAGCAAGAAGGTTCTTGCCTTTCATGCTGGTTACATGGCATTTCCTCTCTTATGCATTGGTTTTTCCCCATCCCTGCTGATCCAGTTCCAGCTCACATTTTTTTGTGCTCTTGACTAAATTCCCTTGTAGCCACTGCTTTTTTTGATGCTCTGTTTTTTTTCCCAGCGTTGATGTCTTTCCCACTTTCATGTGGGTTTGTAGAACAATCAGCTTACCCTTAAAAAGGAGAGTTCACAGCATGTTTCAGTGGGTCCTGATCAAGTATCCCAGACTGGGAGCTCAAACCCCTGTACTGGGGGTGCCCTCCTGACTGTGCTTCTTGTGCTGGCAGGTTCCAGAAGAACAAGGCCTGTCCTGAGGGAGAGGAGTGTCGCTATGCCCATGGGCAGGACGAGCTGACAGAGTGGCTAGACCGGAGGGAAGTGCTGAAACAGAAACTGGCCAAAGCTCGCAAGGACATGCTGCTCTGCCCCAGGGATGACGACTTTGGGAAATACAACTTCCTATTGCGGGATGATGTATAGTATGAGCTGGGGGGAGTCTGTCAGCTGCAGAAATATGGGATGGGTTTTCCAAGTGGCAGCAGGGAGAGCAAGATCTGTGTCTTGCAAAGAGAACTTCTTCTTTTCTTTTCTTTTAAGAATATGAGACAATGATTTATTAGTGGTGAATGAATTTGTAAATTTGATTCTTGTTGGCCAGCAACACCATGCTCACTGAGTTTGTGATCCATCTTTTCCCTCTTCTTTCCCCCAAATTCTCCTTCCACTTCATCTTTTTGTTTTCACCGTCCTTCATTCAAAGTAATTAGTTCAGTCTGTATTGGGCTGCTAATCAGAGAATTTCTCCTTGTGTCATACCTCTGTCTTTCAATTCGGAGTATGACCGCAGAGGTCTGGAGGACAAAGCTGAGAGAGAGGGACAGAAAAGTTGTGAATGCCCTATGCCTGGAACTGTTCGAGGCCAGGTTGGATAGAGCTCTGAGCAATGTGGTCTAGTGGAAGGTGTCCTTCTAAATGACAGGGGAATTGAAACTAGATGATCTTAAGGTCCCTTCCAGCCCAGACCATTCTATGATTTTATGAAATCTGGTGAAAAAGTGACCATGAATTTCATATGTTCCTTTTCTCAGTGCTGCAGACTAAGCCCCACTTGCTCTGCTACAGCCTTCCTGCTCTTCTGGGAGTTTGGTACCAGAAGAAATAGGAATTGTGATGCAAAGAAGGAAAACTACTAAATTTGGCTTAAAACATCTAGGCTTATGCTCCAGCTGTCCATATTGCCCTGAGGCTCTGGTGCTGAGGAAAGTAAAAGCTGTGTGGTATAAGGAGTACAACGTGAAAGCAGCAAAGTAATAAAATTGCTTGCAGCAGCAGGAACCCAATTATGGGTGACTTCAAACTTCAGCTGACTGTAGTCAGAAAGCAAGTTGGTGACTTCTCATTAGATGTGTTTTCCAGTGTGTGGCAGGTATTCAGGGCAGATAGTTTTGTGGGGTTTTGTGGCTGGTGTGACTGGTGCAAGTAAAACAGAACCCATCTAGGAGATATAGTGGAGTCTGACACTGTGTGTCACTGAAGTCCACACAGCAGTATCAGTCAGAAGGGAGGTGGCCACCAAAAGGAGCCTGTGTTTCTGTGTTGCCTTGTGTCCTGAAGAGAGGGAGAGAGGTAACAGTGTTCCTTTCTTGCTGCTTAAATGGCATGTGTTTCTGGTTACTTAGAGCTGCATTTTATCCCTGCACTGCCAGAAGAAGTGGGTGGGGACCGATTTAAAAGGACACCATTGCGCAGCATGGGCAATGTTTAGCTAATGGGAATCTAGCTGGAAGCACTTACCAGTACCTCCTCCAGTACCAGTCCAGCCTCCTCCTCCTCCCAGAGCCAGGGCAGGGAGATTGCGGATGCACAGTGCAACCAGGATGCAACCAAGAGCAGGGACAGTGGTGGAGAGTGAGTGGCATAGGGGGACCCAGCCATGGCCTGCTCCTGTGCTGCGTGATGTGTGCTTTGATGAGGTAACCAGTAATGCTGAACTTTGGGACAGGACTTTTCCTTTTATAAGTGGCAGCAGTGAGAAGCAGTACTGCTCTGAATGCCAGCCTTGTCCTTTCTGTCAGTCTCATCCTGCAACCAAAAATCGTATCCCCTGTCCTGAGCTTCCCCCTCCTTCTGTCTTCTGCAGTCCAGCTGTGCTCTGCAGTTTTGCATGCATGGAATGCACCATCCACTCAAACACAAACCTATCTCCCTCCCAGCCTCCGTCAGAGATGTCTTTTTCATACAGAGTCTCCCAGGACAGCAGTCTCAGAGCCCTTGGGACTGCTAGGGCTGTATCCATGATAAATACAATCTGGCCATGAATTGTTCGGTGCTTTGGCATTGCTGTGTCTTCCCATTCCTCTCTGCTCCCATATCCTTGGGGTTCAGAGCTTCAGGAGAGATGGGATGTGAAAACTGGGAGATGTGGAGATGGTGTGGGGCAGCTGTCACCTTTCTAAACCAGCCTTCCGGAGGGCGGCACTTCAGCTCCACGGGGATAAGATCCAGTTATGGAGCAGAGAGTGTTCTGCATACTGGTCTGGAACCTATTCAGAGACATGGTGTGCTCTAAGTAAATTGAAGGTGCCTCTGCACTTGGAATCATTAAGTTGAAAAAGACCTCAAAGATCGTCAAGTCCAAAACTAAACCATGTCCCAAAGTGCCACATCTACATGCATTTTTAAATACCTCTAGGGATTGTGACTCAGCCTCTTTCCCGGGCAACTTAACAACTTTTCTGCTGAGCTTCTTTTCCTCTCCCTTAAATTATGGATAGTAGTCTCTGATTTGCTATGCGCAGTATCAGACATGGCAGTTTTTGAGTGGTCAGGTGCTATATTTTCTCCTCTGTTCTGCGTGGTAGCTGTGGTACCTTCTCCTGGTCATCCTTGTGGTCAAGTGGTCAGCTTCAGAGATGGGAGGAGACAGGCATCAGCTCCTGGATTATCTTGTTCTGCTCTTCTTGGGCAGAGACGCCAAGGAAGGAAATATGGATTGGGGGACACTGGAATGTGTTTTTTATTTTTAAAACAAACGTGCATATCTAGTGTGACTCTAGCGTTCGCTGAGCTGTGATTTCTCATGCAATGACTTGTTTAGGTTACAGAGTGGGTCACTGTCTCCTCTCCCCCTCTCTGCAATGAGAGCTGAGCTGCTCAGTGGGGCTTCAGAGGTTCAGGCTGGGGCTGAGATGGGGAGAGGGTGAGGTGAGGTGAGGTGAGGTGAGGTAGGCCCATGGTCACGGGGGTTGCATTAAGTGTCTCTTGTTTTCCCTGATATGATAACCTGGTCTGTGGTGTTGCAGTACTTCATCACCAGACTTGTTTTAGTGTGTATATATGTGACCTCTCCTATGAAGCATATATACACAGGTATTAAATATATCGCTCTATGTAATATTATATGTGTGTGGTATCAAAGGAATCTTTTAAATGAGGGTAAAGGAAAAGGACTCAGGCCAGGAAACACAGCAGCTCCAGTTCATATACGAAGCCTTTTATTTGGGATGGGGAAAGGGAAATAACAAAAGAGGGGAGGGTTTTATATAGATAGGTATAAACTTTGAGATGGGACAGGTTTCCCTGTTGGCATTTTTGAAACCCTTTAGGACGTCCTTGCAGTCCCATCTCGATGAGAGAGTATTATACTGCTAACTAGTGAGTACAGTTTTAATATAAGGCTTTGCTTATATTATTTCAATGGACATTGTAAAAGGCAGGAAGTTTCACATTTGACTTCCCAGGCTTGCTTTATCAAGCCAAGAAGGTTTTCTTCAGCACATTATATGCTCTCAGCAGAAATGTTCAGTGCTCGCAGCTCTACAGCAGATAAACCACAAGTTGCAGGGACTGCTTTAGTGGTGTGTTCACAAGACCCCGTGATAAATCTCTCTTCTTTATTTGTGTGAGAGAAGAAGAAAATTCTGCAGCACAGAACCAAATTTGAGGGTTATTAACAAAGGAAGAGATGTTTAAATTTTATAACATTAGAAGAAAATCTCATATCTTGTAAAATAACCACAGACATTCACACAGAGCAGAAACTTACTAAACGCTGAAAGACTTAGTGAAAATTTTTCCCAAATTCTTTGGTAGGGACAGGGATTTAGGTGACACTGGCATTGGAGTTAACCTGGCCTTTACAGGGAGAAGTAAAAAAAAAAAACAACCAAACCCAAAAATACCCTACTTAGCTTGTATGAAACTGTATGTCAAAAATGGATGGGTTTTAGCAAGTGAAAGGAAAAGATAGCAAGGAGATGCTGCAGTTCTGAGCTGGGTAGTAATGATTTTGAGTCCTTTAATATGTCTTTGTATTAATATAATTTAAGAATACCACACTTTACTATTAAAAAAAAACTTAGTATCTTTCATAAGGTCTAGTGTCAGGAAATTTATCTAGATGTTTTAACAACATTTTTGGTTTTGTTCTTGAAGAAAGAAAGAAAAACCAAATTTGCTTCTTCTATCCGTTGTGAAAGAAAATAAAAGTGTGCACTTCAAACCCTCTCCTAATCCAGAGTGTGTTTGTATTTTCCAAACAGCCTGCAAAGGATTTTTTCTTTCAGGTTTTCCCTGCTGTGAGGAGGGAAGCAAAAGGAGCACGTCAAGGATTGGACCACTGAGGCTTTCTCCCATCTTTAAGTATAATCAGCTGCTCTTCTTGCTGAGTGGAAGATTGCCTATGTGCATACTAACAGTTGATGCAGTTCTTCATCAGACACACAGTTCTTGTGTAGGTGTATTTAGGATGTTTTTCTTTCCCCCTAGTGCCAAGAATCCATGTGCTCTGCATTAACATAGTTTCAGGTGTTCGGGTAACCTGTGTTTTGAAACCTCCAGTAATCGGGTGTTGTAAACATCTTCATCTAGAGATTCTTCTGTGTAGGCTGCTCTGTTCAACTGGGTTGGCCAGTTCTTTTGCCTGGCAGTGTGCACTCTCCTAGGGAACATGCCCTTAACCTACCCACCAAGTTGCACACAGCTTGGGCCATGGGAAGCGTCTGTGCACTTACTTTTCTCCTGGAGAGGATGCTGTGTGAGGAAACTGCACTGAGGGAAGAGGTCATTGTGAAAATATTTATTAATAAACTCAGCTTCTTTATTTTTTGAATCCATCATGGTGCAGATTAAGCTAGATTCTTGATAAAATCAAAACTGGAGATGTGGTGAAGACAGGGAGTCACATGGATATACCCTGTTACTGCTGTATAAACTGGTAGTGACCAGAAGGTCATATCCAGTGAGGCCTGAAAAGATTTGTCACACATCTCCTTGATGTGCCTTCATACAGACATAAGAACTCATGTCCTTCTGGTCAAGAGGCCTGAATGCATTCTTGTACTGCAGGGGGAATGAGAACCCTCTGCACTTCCAAGGTACATCAGTTGAGTTCATACAATGTGAGAGGCATTAGTTTTACATTCCAAAGATTGTTGAGACCATGCTGGCAGGAGTTGAGGGTAGCCTTTCCAGTACAGTTTGAACCAAAATTGTCAAATTTTGAGACAGACAAAATATCTAGAGCAAAATACCTGTTTTCCTTGCAGATTTGAGCCTCAGCTGTAAACTAGTGTTTCTTCACTGCAATAAACTTGTATTTTGGAGAGGAAGAAAAGGAGTGATGATTTCAGTAATTAGATCTTCCTAGGAACTTTAGCAAATACAAAGACAAGGCAGAGAAACCCAGGTCAGCCAGGAAAAATCCAAGTTCTATGGGAGATTGAGAGGAGCAGGGTAGAAACCCCTGAGAGGTGGGAGGAAGGCTTCATATTGAAGATGGTTAATGCCATCACACAGCAGTCTGGCAGAGGGAGTTTGCTGCAGATCAGAATCCTCAGCAATGCTGTAACTGAGTCTGCCTACCACACTATAGTGAAACATTTCTGGGCAGTGACAACAAATGATGCAAATGCTGTCATCCTCTTCATTGGGTTTGCTACTGCCATTGCAACCAGGAACAAGGTCATGTTGTGTTGTGTCCTGTGCACAGTGGGCAGCAGAGAGTTCCTGACATGCATGAGATAGGGAGGTGCATTGGTCACTGGGCACAGAGGACGTAACCATGTAGAGCAGCTGAGGGAAAAAACGTGGGGTAGAAAATAGTAAAAGGCCTGGATGGGAGTGACTAGTTGGAGGGAAATGGAGGAGGAAAGGCTGTGGGCATGCCAGCTGAAGCACACAGCTGTATGGTATGTGGTGGAGGAAGGCACTGAACAGTCTTGGTTGGGTGCTGTGGGATGGCTCTGGACAGAGGTCCTGTGAACACACAGCTCTTGGGGCTTCCTGGAAAGCTGCAGGCTCTGGTCAGGAGCTGAGCCTTGTCTCATTCAGCCGCATCCCTTTCTTCCCAGGATGGGAGTGGACAGGATAGGACACGTCCATTCCACATAACCTCTCTCCCTTCCCAGGTTGATTGTCACCTCCTGTTCTCTCTGGTTCCCCTGCCAGGCAAGAGTAGTGTGTCCTGGTGCTGCTGGGACAGGAGTGGTGTTTCCTGAAAACAGATCCAGGTGCAGCAAAGACAAGAGCAGGGACCAGACCAGATGACAGCTCCAGCTGACTCCTTTCCCACCAAAACGGTCCTGTCCCTGGCAGCTCCCAAGATTGCTCCTTTTAGTGATGCTCGTCTCTGCAGTTTATCTTATGGATATCTGTGCCCCAGAAAACTACTACTTTTCCAGAGAGTCTTAGGAGGCACAGACATAGCAGAGACCCAGTAAATAGGGTCATTCATAACCCTCTGGATTAATCCTCAGAAAAACTACATTTACACAGGGGTGGGATAGAAGTCTCTAAACCTAGATGCCAGAGTAGATTTGGCTTGCTTTGAACTGGAAAAACACTCAGCTCTGGAGGTGCTCTTTGGCATATTTCCTTTGTTCTCAGTGGATTTCCTATGTCTGCCTTAGCTGTGGGCTTCCAATAGTGCTGCAACCCTCCAGGCAGATGGTTGGGAAGGATGAAGAGTTTTGCTAATTGAATACCAAGGCACACGTCCCCATCTGTACCTCAGCAAAGCTCTGAGACAGAGAGGGAAAGTCCTGCTTCCATGGGAGTGAGACGGCCTCAGTTTTCCTCAGCAAAATTGCTTGAGAATAACTGTAACACAGCTGGGCATTGCCCCTGGGAGCTGTGGTGGGGATTCAATACAGCGGCAGTGTTTCAAAAGAAGCTCTAGGCAGTCTGGAGCTCCTGTTCAAGACCATTCATGTCTTGGTTTTGGGGTGTCAGTGGGAGCCAAACTGTCCAAGCTTTTTTAAGGGTCATTTGTTTTCTTTCAGCCCACATGCCTTCTCCATGCTCAGCTGACTCCTGTATCTTTCCATCAAGCTCAGACCTCTTGTGCTACAATGCTGCAGGATCCCTGCTCTTACTGGGGACCACGTTGTCCTTAGCAGGTGTGAGTAGGAAGAGATGGCTGAGAGACAGCCCAGGTCCTTACAGACAGCCTTGGTTTTGAGAGGGAAGCAGCCACAGGAATGTCTCTTGCTGTCCCACCCAATGATCTACCATCATTGGCACAGCATCACTGGCATTGGATTTCCCCATCCTGCTTTCAACCCCTTGGTTTATTGCTGCTCTTGGCACTTCCTGGACTCTGCCTCCTGCCAAGGCTTGTTCCAAGAGCTCCCAAAGCTGTCTCTGCCCAGGCTGCCAGAGTGTTTTCAGAGCAGGGAAATGCAAAAAGGAGCTCTAGGTGTCCTTCCTACCAAGGACAGTACAACTTTTGATGATCCCAAGGCCCTTTCTCACATTTTCTCCCTGCCTAGCACCTAGTTCTCTGGCAAATGACACCTCACAAGGAAAGGCCATGTGCAGAGAAGCAGAGCTGTGGTGAGCCCAGCTGCCATGTGAGCACCCCAACAAGGAGGAGTTGTCTTGGTAGGGGTGGTGTGGAAGCAAAGCTCATTAACTTTTGGCACTCATTTTGGGGAATTAGTTTTTAGAAATTCTTTTGCCTCAGGCAGGAGGTGCAGGCACTTCCTTCCACTGAAGTTCACTGTTTGGTTGGGAGATTCCAGCGCTGCTCCTCCACATAGGGAGACAGGCAGGCACATATGTATACATACATAGGCACATGTATGCATGCCATACCCTGCCAGGGAAAGAAGCCCTGTCAGAGGTAGGGAGGTCTGAGGAGTAAGGCCTCATCAAGCCTGCATCTTTGTCACGTGTTGCTACCATCAAAAGTACCCAGAGGGTTGCATGCCCATGTTGCAGGCATCAGGCAGGGTCTTTAGCCAACACAGAGCCCTAGTCCCACTTTCTCTCATCTTTCTACCCTCCAATGCTGGCTTCATCACTCCTTCTCTTCACCTCCTTTTCTTCAAAGTAATCTGCTGTGGATGCTGACACTTCTGTGGTCTGGCCACAGCCTTCTCTGCTGCTGTTGTTCTGGATATCCCTGCAGCTCCATGGATGACTGTTGGCACTAGCAGCATCTCAACCCAGAAGACAAGTTTCTGGGATGTGGTGCAAGTGTCCTTTCAGAATGGCCATGGTGAAACTCAGTCTGCAGAACACTGCCAAGGTGAGGTCCCTACCAAACCAAACGCACCACACAAATAAACAGTTAAGTCTGGAAGATGTAAGGGGAATGTACAATTGTCCTAGGAATTAGTGCAAGAACAAAAAATTGTACCGATATCTGTAAAGAGGCAGTGATTGACCTCTGGCAAAGGGTTCGATAAAAGAAAGAGGTAACCATTTACCAAGCTGGGTTTGGTGTGAGAATCAAACCCTACAGGTGGGCCTGGAGCCTCCACACAGACTTTGAGGAATAGGCTTGATTTGTGGGATGTGCAACAGAGGATGTCTCATGGGGAGGTATGGAAATTTCCAAGTAATGGCTGTGCTGCCAATGTGAATGGTCTTGGGTGACTGAGAGGAATGGAGAAAAAAAAAGGAAAATACTCTTGCATCAAGAACAGCAGAATTTGCAAATCTCCTAGAGGTTTCTATACATTTTTATTCTTCTTTCCACATTCACTTCAGGGGAGTGTCATCTTGTATGTCACCATGAAGTCCCTTCAGTACTGCTGGCTTCTGCCTGTCCTTTGTCACTGCCAATGGGCCCCAGATCATACAGAACACATAACAGCAGGTTTTATCTGTGGGGAGACATTAATTTGAGTCTCCTTGTCTTGGGTTGCAATACAAGATGTAACCAAAAGTATGTATTCTATAGCCATCTATTGAAACCGGTTGGGGAGGTGTTTCCTTTATCTCTTCTATGATGCATTCCTCATAACTCCGGGGTGGGAGGGGGCAGGTATCTTCTGTTAATGGGCCAGCCATTAAGACCAGGTGGGGCAGTGTTCTTTATCTCTTCTACAACCCACCCTCCGGGGGATATTTTCTGTTAATGGGCCATTAAGGCTTATCACATGACTGATAAAATTACATCATCCCATCGTGAGATGCTCCACCCAGTGGGAGAAGCCAAGCATTCCTACCTGGATAAAATATGAGATTCAGAACACCAGGACAGCCTGTTTCCGTGGGATTCCCAGGGAAAGACTAGACCCATCTCACCACCAATGTTTTTCAGAGGAAAACTACACCCTTCTACAGGATCATCTCTGCTCCAACAGAACCACATCTCTCACTCCAGGAAAACTTTACCGGACTGCTACCAACATCCTGACCAACAGGGTCTGTTGTCAGTGTTTTCTTTTTTTGTTTGTTTGCTATTTTTGTACTACTACATTTTTATTTTTAATACTCCTAGTAAAGAACTGTTATTCCTATGCCCATATCTTTGCCTGAAAGCCCCCTAATTTCAAAATTATAATAAGTTGGAGGGAAGGGGGTTACATTCTCCATTCCCAAGAAGGCCCTGGCTTTCCCTGGCAGACACCTGTCTTTCCAAAACAAGACACTCCTCTTCCTAGCTTATCTTTCAAACAGAATAAGGTATTTATCCCTTTGCCAGGTGGGTAGCATGGTCTGGGGATGGATGGATGGATGGATGGNACAAAAAGTTTTTATTTTCTAAGAAGACCCATTCCACTAGATTACCAAGCCAAACTTCCACCTTATTGGAGGAATGTGAGATAACAGCAATTAGTAATAATAACCACTAATAACCTTTCTTTGGTCAAATGTCATTGCTGCTTTCAGACACACCTGAGAAGCAATTAAATTCCCTTTTGTAGTGGTGGCCTTACAAATCAATGAGCAGCCAGGTGCCATTACCAAGGACAAGACCCACAGCATTAATCTGCAGGAGTTTCTGACTGAGAAGGCACACGAGTGTGCCACTGGATCTTGTTTTGGGTCTGAGAATGGCTGCTAGACACTGGCAGGGGCAGAAACATGGGAAAACAGTGCTCCAGAAGGGCTGTGAAAGTGGCCCTGTGGAGGAGTTGAGGGAATACTCCTGGGGCTTAGGGAAAGATGGCAACTTGGAGACATGCACAGTGAACCCACTTACCCATCTCCTTGGAATGAGCAGGGTTGTATCAGAGGTCTGAATGTCTGAAAAGGTTCTTCAGGGTCTCAAACTGTCAGCAAGGCTTTATCTGCAAGTAACACCTCAGTAGTGTTGGTCTACAGTTCACTTTGGGCCTGATGACACAGCTCTCTAGAGAGGCCCCGTTAAGAGACAGGAGTAGAATTAGATGTTTTAAAAGAGATATTTACATGCTTTGGTGCCAGCAGAAGCACCTGAGCACTGCAGAAAGGCAAAGGGGTCAGGGGAAGGCACAAGGACTTGTTGCTTTAAAAAAGAACAACTTTTTTGAATAAAAATGTAAAAGGAGGGAGCATATGAACCAAGACAAAAGTTAAGGGACCCACAATCCTTTCCTCAGGACTGCTGAACACACTCCTTGGGCAAATGTGCCAAGAGGTTCAGCCAGCACAGCTGGGTGGTGTGGGTAGCTGCCACAAGAGACCTGCAAAAAAACCAGTGAAGTTAGCCCAGGTCTCTGCCAGTTAAATTGGTGTTCCTGGAGTTTGGCCTTTTCCATCACATTAGATGCCTCCTTTTGTGTGCTATCCACTTAGGGCCAGTTTAAGTTGACTATGGCTGGTTGAGTTTGTGAGAAAATGTGCTGTTAAGAGCTGACTGGGCTTCTGAGTGATGGCTGGAGCAGAGCTGCCAGCACCTCCACTAAAATGGGATCAAAAAACCAATAAAAACATATCTAATCTGACAACAGGTACAGCCAACACAAGCAATGCAATCTGGACAGACCTACATCTTTCCAGGGACATTTCAACTTCATTCACTAAAGCAGCTCAAATGCTCTGCTCTCTATGGCAGGGACATGGGGGCAGTTAGAAATTCCCTACTGCTATGACTCTACTCAATAGTATAGTTTCTGATTCCCTGGGGCTTGAAGACAGGGTAGTGTTGATGCATCCATCTAATGATGTTACCCAAGCTCTTGTGGGCAGGAGCTCATTGTTCAGGGATTCTGAATCGAGTGGAACATACAGTGTTGGTAGGAGACTTTGTGGGCATGGCAAATGCCAGATGAGATGTGTATTTTGTCACTCTCAGATCTCTAGACAAAAACTTAGAGATCTCCATTGCAGGCTAATAATTCAAACTGCTAAGTGACAATTTAGATAATCTTTAAGGTATTTTCCAACCCAAACCATTCCATGATTCTATGAATTTTCTCTGAATTAATATCTTCATTTTCCGAAGCCATAAATGTCAGTCAGTTGCTGCAGCAGCTGCTGTCAAGTTCTTGGGTCCCTCCAGACATGTGGTCAGATGTTTGTTCAACTTTCATAACAAGTTTGAGCCTGGGACAAAGCCAGGGGGTCCAGCTGCAGCTGGCACTGGACAGCGACCATGTTCCCAGTCACTTTCCCTTGTCAGCCTGTGATAAGAAGGAAAGCTAGGCATATATGACAGTAGTTGTCCCAAACATTGGTGATGTCTGGAATGACTGAATGACTCCAGTCTTCCAGAATTGACTGGAAGATTTCAGGAAAGGACATGGATCTCCTGGCTGGAAGGCTGTGCTCCAGGAAGGAGAGATGTGATCATGTCTCTTGCTCACAGGAGCCAGAACACAGTGACCATCTGCAGACTCTGCTGGCTCCAGCTTTGGGTGGGTGGACAACACTGTAACAGCCCAGGGTTAGTATGGAACTGTTCTCCCTGAATGGTTTCACCACTGATGGTTATGACTGGCTCAGCATCTGAAGAGGTTGTATTATAATTACAAATTCTACTAAACCAACTATTGTGATTTCTGAGCCTGATTAGATTGGGATCTACAACATGAGGCTTCTCCAGCTAAATTGAAATTCTCAACCACTCAAGCTTCTTTCTTTTTGGTTTCTATTGGGTTAAATCAAATGCATTTCCTTATGGAACCAAACACCATGCATGGTTTTGCTGGGCCATGTCCAATTGCTGTGGCTCACAAACCAGTGTTGGAATACCTGGTTTCTACCGACTCACACTGGCACTGTCAGGCTGAACCTGGCAAAAAAGACAGGAACAAACAGAGAAATAAAGGCACTTTTGTTGAAATACCATGCTCAGCAAAAGAAAAGACCACAGCACCTGTTACCAGGGTATTTGGAGGGTTCATGAACTCTCTTCCCGGACATCACTGCTCTGAGAGGAAGCTGCTTGCTTTCTGATAAAATTCTGTGTCACTTAAGAAGAAAAATCCTATATTTTGGGGATGCTGCACACTTTATAAGAAAGAAACCTGGTACTATTATCAATTTAGAAAGGACACACAGTAATTGTTGCATTACATACAAATAATGTCATTATCTTCATCTCAACTAAAAAGTTAGCAGGCAGATGCAGACAGCATGTGGATCTCTCTGTAGCAGCCTGCACAGCTTGGAGCTCCTCAGAGCCTCCCAAGAACTCATCAGAAGGATACCTCTCCTGTTGTGTTTGCAGCCAACATGTGCCCCGACAGTGCACACTTGCTTTTTTTCCTCTTCAGACACACGTATTTGTTATAACACCTTGGGAAGGAAAAGGGCGCTGCCTTTGCAAAGTTAGATAACTGGCCCAGTTCTTTACTGCCGGATTGGTTGGGAGAGGCCCTGTAAAACCACACTGGCCAGGTGCCCAGCCCAGCCCTGCAAGGCTCCGAGCTATTTCCACAATTGGCCACTTCAGACTGGGAGAGGGGGAGGTGAAGGCAGCCGGGCTGAAGCTCTGCCAGGCTGCTTCCCCGTCTCCTTGTTTTTTCTCAGCCAGAGTAGTTCAGCAAATCTGCTCCGGGTGCCTCCAAGCCCATCTCACAACACCCAGGAGAGCAGGGTGTAACGTTGGTGGCCAGGCACCTGGCCCTCCCTTAGACCGGCTGGAACAGTCCCAGAACAGGACATGTCAAGCTGCAAAACCCCTGGGGGCCCCACTGCCCTGGACTTTCCAGAAGTCTTGAAGTCCCTGCTGGAGTATTCCTTGCCCTGGACCAACAAGATGACAGGTAGGCTTGAGGAAATATGTACTGGGGGCTCTGTTTTGATTTCACCTTCCCCTCCTTCAGTTGCAAGGTGAGAAAGGGACAGATCTCGTTTGCCGCAAGCCCTTCATGGGTGTGTTTCCACAAAGTGTCCAAGTCAAACAGGGAGTTCTGGCACTGTGCATGTTGTGCAGCTAGGAGGAAAAACAGCAGCAATGGATTGATTATAAAATCAGTCAAAAGTGCTGAGCTCCTGATCCTTTTACTCTCTGTGCTCAGCTACTTCTTGGAAACCCTCAAAGATTCATGCACAGAAAAGGCTTGGGCACAAATCTTCATGCTCACATAGAAGCAACTTCTAGGATTGCCATTCATTGTTGTCCTATGGTTAATAACCACTAAGCCTTCAGACATTGCCTCTTCCCAGACTGAGACTGTCCAGAGAGTCCAGCCTGCATGGGGCAGGCTGACTCTGTGCAAACTTTGTTTGATGCTGCAATTGTTTATCACTGAAAAGCTGAGGTAGAGAACACAGCGAATGCTCCATTTTCTTTGCAAGAGGACTTCTGTATCCTTAGACTTTCTCACTCTCTGTGCAGCATCCTAAAAAAAAAAAGGAAAGGACCCCAGAGGTTATTTCAGGGGTTTTGCTGTGCAGAACACTTTGTTCATGCTGTACTGATGGGTTTTGCTAATGCTGAGTCTGCTCCAAGCACCCATCACACAGCTAGAGTACTCTCAAGTTTTGTTGGATAGGATGCTACACACCCTTGACAAGCTGCTTTTTGGTTCTTGTGTTTTAATATTTGCTGCTGGGCACTGGGCAAGTGTGTGGGAACACCTCAGCTCGAAAAGCCTATGACTGGCCATGAGGTTGAGGTCACAGAAACAAATAAGCACAGAGCTTGCTCTTTGCTAGGGAATTGCTACCAGGATAACCAGGCAGCTCTGCGGTGTTGAGGGGGAGCAGGACCCAGGAACAGAAAAGCCAGTCACAGTGTGAAGAGGGACCCTGCTCTCCCTTCAGGGTCAATGGGAGAAAAGGCTGCTGCTGTGACAGTAAAACATTCATGTCAGGGAAGGCAGCTGCCTACACCTGCTGTAATACAGTGAGCCCTATGGAACATGCACAGCTCCCTGTGGGAAAGGGAAATAGGTCAAGGGGAACTGCCCCACCCCCAGGGGGCTCATTCTGTCATATTGCTCTGCTGCTGCCTCCTGTGAGCTCTCTCTTGTCTTGGCTGAGACTACCCACTAACAGGTGTGTTTAAATACCATACTATATGAAGGCCCATTGGTTGTGTGGACCAGGGCATGTTTTCCCAGCTGACAGTACCCAGGTAGAAAGTGGAACTGTCTGGGAGGAGGCAGTAACAGCCAAGGGCTCATGTGGTGCAGAGCCTTACTGTGGCTAAGCTGAGTTTGTCTACTTTTCTGGGATTTCTGCTCTCCACAGCCAAGTGGATTCAACTAATCCAAAGGAGGAGTGCTAGCAAGACCTATCTGTTTAGGGTAGGGGGTAGAGGAGAGATCAGTGATTTGAAGAGAGAATAATTTAGTCTTAACTCAATGTGACTTATTTGGCAGCTGAGAGTGCTGTTTTGTGACAGCTTTCTTCCTCAGCTCCAGGCCCACCCTGCCTCTCCACATCACTTCCCACAGTCCTCAGAACTGTCTTTATTATGCTGCCTCCCTCTCTAGACCAGCATTCACATCATGGCCCTCTTCCCTCTTCAGTTTTCTCCTCCTGGGTCTCCATACTTGGACAGCACTCATCTGGATTTGCTAGCTCTCAGACCTCTCTCTGAAATTCTCTATTCTGCTATTCAAATCTCCCGGTGGGGCTTGCTGTACATCTCCCCCTCACACCCTCTGCCCAGCAGAGGGCAGCTTGTCACATGCCTCCCTCGCTACTGCACCCCAGAACTAGGCTGTTCTTATCATCTAGTGCTGACAAGACTCCCAGCAGTAACAGCCAAGGCCACTGCATTCCTCACATCCCTTTGTCCTCCACTCTTCCTTCTCAGCTGCAGAGTGAAAGCAAATGTAAAAATCCCAGGCAGATCCCAGCTTAACCAAGAAGGTACAGCGTGTGGTACAGTGCCTGCTTTCTGCTGGCACTTTCTTGTTTGAGCACTTAATCCCCAGAGGCAGTGAGGAAAAGCTCTCAGGGCAGCCTCCCTCCTAGCTGGCAGGGAGTGCTAATGGTGGAGCAGGGTGATGTGAGAGGCAATCCACAGCAATGTTCCTCAGGAACTCCCTCCCTCCTGCCTTTGGGAAGAGCAGCTAACACTATATCGTCTAGACCCTCTTGAAGAAAAGTCACAACTTACGGTGGTGCAGAACAAACCTTAGCACAGTGGGGCACTGGTGGAAATGTGCTGTAGGAAGAACATGGTCAATCTAAAGGGAGTAAAAGCTGCTGAGTGGTTTTAGTAACCTCCCTTCATACAGACATTACCCAGCAGAGCAGCTGCCATTGAGCTCTGCAGGGGTGATGTGTGCAGACCTTGTTCTTTAAAGGAGTGTTGTACAGTACTGAGACACAGCATCATCCTTGGGGGCTACCAGCATTGACAACAATGGAACAAAATTACCATGAGAGCCATAACTGAATTGGAAGCCTGCACCCTGCCCCACTTTGGCTGCATCCAGTTGCCGAAAAGTTGCTCCTTTGTGACCTCACTTGTTGAGTTCTCTATCTACCACCTATCAGTAGCTGTTTTTTAGACAAAAGCACCTCTTCGGGCTTGCTGCCCCCTGCCAAGCTGTGTGTGCTGCCTCTGTTGTGTGTGATCTGACACCTGTGTCTCATTACCCTCTGTGGAGTGGCATCTCCCTTTCACACATGCACCTTTTCTTCCTGCCAGCTGAGCTTGGCAAGGCAGAGGGAGTCCGTGGAGGGCATGTAGCAGCCCTGAAGCACACTGGGCAGTGGAGCATGACCTGCTCTGCCTGCTTCTTGCAACTAGATTTATCAGCCTTGATAAATGATGCATTAACCTGTGCCGTTCCAGCCTATATTAACAGGGTGTCCTTTTCCAAGCTTCTTGTTGGGCAGCGTGTGTGCAGGAGTAGCATCGGGAGTCTCACCAGTTCCCTGTGAAGGAGGGAACAGATTGGGCCTCCCAGCCCACTCAAGAGAAGTAGCTGCTGGGTAGGGCAGTTCCACATCTGCCCAGGCAGGGTGGAGATGTCCCCTGGTCCTCACTGCAGTAAGACAATGGAGGAAAACACCTGCCTGCCCTGTGTGACTTCAAATCTGTTCCTTTTCCTGGGGCATAATCGTTGCCTTGCCAGTTAAATTAAATGTTTGAGGCTTGTGGCAGGGAAGTTCAACCAAGCAGATGCCCAAGTGCGTACCTGGGAGGAAGATGTCTTTTTTCTGCTAGCACATATGGGAGGGAATGCCTGTGCTCTCACTCCCACAGCTCTGTTGGATGCAGATCAGCCAATCCCAGAGGAGCACACCCCTCCTTTTCCCGGCTTGCAGCAGGGAAGTAGGTTCGTTGCAGCCCATCCCGCAGAGGCAAGAGCAGCCACTGCTGACAGAAGCCTGTGGCTGCAGCATCTGACACTTGTGTGAATTTATTAATTCCGTGGGAGATGCTCCTCAGTATCCTCCTGTGCTCTCAGGAACGAACTTGGCAATATTTGCTCGCTTCGTGTGTTCAGAAGCTTAAACCCCAGCATGGCATCCCTGCTGCTAGAGCAAGGAAGCCACTGGGAGAATCACAAGAATTTGTGATAATGACAATCTGAAAAGGCAGCCTTTTCTCCCTTCTCTCGGCAGCTCGCCCATGCCAGCACCGCAGTGAAGTCCCTCTCCCTGCCCATGTTATGCAGGGCACGCCGCTGCGGGCATCGTGTGGGACGGAGGGAGATTAAATCCAGGGCACTCGCGAAAGGTGATTTCGGGACCCTAAACGAGGATATGCAAGGGCGGGCTGGAGTGCTGGCGCCGGGAAAGGGCGGGGAGGAAGTTCGCAGGCGTCGCGCTGTCGACATGGCCCTCACGGGCCTCCAGTCGGTCGCGGCCCTCTCAGGCACTGCCGCGCCACGGGAACAGGCGGGAGCGCGGACGCGCAATCATCGCTGCCCATGCGCGTGCTACCTCCCTCCACCTCCGTTCTCCTGACGGTGACGCAGCACCCGCGAGAGGATCAGGAGGAGCTTCGAATGCTAATAATCCAGCTGAGGCTCCACCCCTGCACGTGCCCCGGTGGGCGGAGGGCGCGTGCCCGCGCAGGCCACGGGGAGGGGAAGGCGGGGCGTACCTTCATGGGGCCACACCCTCGGAGGGCACGGGCCAATCCTGGAGCACGAAGAGGCCGGGGCGGGGCGGGGCCCCGTAGCTCATGAATACTGAAGCACGCGACGGGCGTCAGTCGCCCGCGCCTGCGCCGTTAGCTCCGCGCTTCGCCGCTTCTGCCGTTGCCGCCGCCGCCGCCGC
>VZDJ01000041.1:137230-209618 GCA_008694505.1 Cyanoderma ruficeps
CGCCGCCGCCGCCGCCGCCGCCGCCGGTCCCGGAGAGTCGCCGCCGCAGCCCCACGCCGCCAGTGACCGCTGACAGCCCGCCTGCGGGGAGTATGCCCGGCCGGGCCGCGCACCAGGAGGCGGCGGCGGCGGGAGGACCAGAGCCCACTGCAGCTGGGGGGAGCGCGGGGGCCGCCGCGCAGCAGGAGCGGCGGGGCCTGGCAAGCGCGTTCCCGCTGGTGCTGAAGAAGCTGATGGAGAACCCGCCGCGGGAGGCGCGCCTGGGTAAGCGTGGGGGCGCACTCGGGGGTGGCGGGAGCGCGCGGCGCCCCCCAGTTATCCACCTCCACCGCCCTGTGGTTCGGAGACCGGGACTGGCCGCGGGAGGAGCGGCCGCGGGAGAGGCCGCACACCCCAGCCCCGTCGCTCTGCCCTGTCCTTTCCTCCCTGCGCTCCCCTGGCCGGCCGAGCCAAGAGCCGGCAGCGCGAGGTCGCTCCCCGCCTCCGAGGGGTCACTTTCTCCGGAGCGTGTAGGTGCCTGCGCTGGACAAAACCGAACGCTGCGGGAGTGAAGGGTGCGCAGGAGCCGAGACGTTATCCACTGGTTTTAGTCCCTCGGCTCTCTGGAGCCTCCCCCCTCTTATAGACGAGTAGCTTGGGAGCAGCAGTGAGAAGGTTTCGAGTCTTGCTTGACCTTAATTGCTGGGAAGTTGCCCGATGACACGACTCTACAGCAGATCCCCTCAGATTAGATTCGGTCATAATCCATAAGGGTATGACTGCCTGCACATGCAGTCCTGGATGGGCTGGACCTGCCTCTCTGCCACTGGTGATGCGAACAGCAGCTGTGTAAATAACAGAGCTAGTGCTTATAGTCTTCGATGCTGATGGCACGCTTCTTTTTTTCTTGGGGTTTTTTGTTCGGTTTTTTGTTTGTTTGTTTTCCTTCTCATCTGGCAGTATTTTTGCCTTTCTGAGTATCAGTCTCATTTCGAGGAAGGCTCAGGATTATCTGCACTGCTGTAATGCCCAGTGTACTGGTATATACTAAAAGAAGTCCTTACACTTATGAATTTTGAAATTAAAAATATTTTTTGAATGGTAAACAACATCCAGGGTAAACCACAGCATAAGCAAGTTTGGCAAGATTTGCCAGTGAGGATCCTACCTACCTTGCATGTCTAATATTGCACAATACCCTGTAAATCCGTTTTGTGGTTCTGGAAACTATTTTTTCTCCTTTCTGCTAAAAAAAAATCAGCTTGTGATAGAGGTTTTAGTTATGTTGCTATGGTGCAGGATGCTGCAGCACACAGAATCTTGAATCTGCAAAATCATGGGATTTATTAAGATATTTCTGCACCCAGTCCTTTTTAAAGTCATTAGTGCCAGCTGGAGCAATTTCAGTTCATATATGGTTGCTGATAGAGATTTGGTGACTTTGTCTTGGGGGTGATTTTTGTGTTCAAAATCATGTGATACGGCCTGTGGAGATGTAAAATTCTGAAATTAATACGATTGTGAGATGGTGCATTTTTCTAAAATTAGAAACATTTGGTACTAGATTGATTACTAGATGACTGCATTCCAGCTCATGAAGGTGTTCAGCTGCAGCCTCTAAAGCTTGCTAGTGAGTCCTTTTCATCTTGACTATCCTTCTCCATTCATGGTGTGATAAAGTTCAGGTTGTTCTTGTTCTTAAAATTTCCTAGTTCACCTTGTTCTGTTTCACTTCACACTTTGTGGAACTTGTTTTCTGTTTATTTTGGCATATAATACTTTTCTTGTTTGCATATTCAAGATAAAAGAAAGAGTGCCTTAGTTGTCAGCGGGTAGTTACTCCTAATTTACAAAAGGCTTGTCTTTACAAAAGACTTCTGACTCAACTGATTTCACAGGATCCTTGATTATTTTCTGTTCTTTTAACAGTGATACACTCAAAATGTCAAAAAAATACTCATTCACTTAATCCAGTGGTGAAGTTTCAGCAAACTTTCTGAGAAAAGACCCTGCACTTTTGTCTGGAATGCCTATTGACAAAAACACAATTTTCTATCTTATTCTGTAAGAAATTATATCAGCTAGCTGCAGCGTGTATCTGTTTATAGTCTCTGCAAGCTACCTGTGGGTTTTCCAACTGCTGTGGGTAATTTGACTACCCAGTCAAAGCAAGCAGCTTTCTAATCCTCCTGAGCAACAGAGGAGGGAGGTCAGCGAGTTCCAGCAGAATACCATCCCCTTGAACATGCTGCCGTGTACCAGGTACAGCTCACTAGCCTTGCTGGGAGTTGTTTGTGTATGTTGTAAGGATTAAATAAATTAAAATAAGAGTATTTTTATAAAAAATGAAAAGTCCTGTGGGTTAAGGGAAGGCAATTAATATTCTGGAGCAGGAGTGTAGGTCTCTTCCATTAGTAACAAGCTGCTGCATACTCTCCAAAGGATCCCTTTGCCTTAATCACCGGTTGCATGCTACTCTGGCAGGAGAAATCCCTCAGCAAACATCACAGTAATGGGCATTAGGGATAGGGAACCCTATAACGTGTCTTGTTGCATCCTCCTCACAAGTGGGACTAAAGATTTATGGAGCAATCAGCCTGTATATATATATATATATNGTGGTTTCAGGATAATTTGACAATATTTTTTTGGTGAACAAGAGGAAGTTTGTCAAATAACTGCTTGTTCTGTCTGTGGCTGGGATAGCTCTTGACAGTGTGGTGGCCAAAATCTTTTGGTTGGCTTTTGGTTTGGTTGGGTTTTTTTTTGGTTTTGAGGAAAAACCAGAACAGGGACTAAAGCTCTTTTCAGACTGCTGCTTTTGGTTAAAACATTAGTGTTTCCAACAGTTCAGTAACTGGAATGGGTCCACTTAAGTCATTGAGCATAAACTGGTGTCCTCACTGTTAACAGCAGATGTACAGCCCAGTTAATAGGTCATGGTAGTAGAATGAGGGGGCTAAATTGGGTATGAACCATCATCTGCAGAAGTACAGTCCAGATTTATCGGGGTGACCTTGAATTGCTGCAAATGGAACTTCTTAGGATACTGCAGCTCTCCTGTCAGGTAATACCTGTTTACACTATAAATATCTTGAGAGAATTAATCTTTCAGGTCCCGGTGCTGAGGTAGGCAGAAACTTCCCCCTCAAGATGCAAGAATTAGTGTTTCATTAGATATTGTCCACCCAAGCAGGATGTTGTGTGGCAGAAATGAAGATTAAATTAATTGAAAGAAAGCCCGTAGGAAAACATCAATGTAAAAATTATCATACAAAGTTTTTACCATGTTATGTATCACCTTTGAAATAGATGGGCTCCCAATATGTGTATTAAGTTCTGCTATTTTGTTTCAGATACCGTTAGAAGTGAGAGAGGAGAGAGAGACACCATAGCTAAACAGAGACAGCAGTGGGGGCCCAGTGGTTGCTAAGTTGTCAACTTGTAGCAAAAGGACAAAAAATATCAGATGCTTTTCTTACCTGGAGGAAGGATCTAATCTGGTGTGAGCCAGGAGTAATCACAAGAGGAAATTGGAGGAACCACAGTTTTTTCAGGCTGCTGCCAGACATCAGGATCATCATGCATATCCAAAAGGCATTAAAAGATCTGAGAAGAGCCATATGTGCCAGTAGTGTAGTCTTTTTAGCATCTATCTTGTGAAAAATAATTTTAAGCCTTATATTCAGTCTAACAATCACTTAATGATTTTTTTTTCTCCTCTCTTGGAGGTGTTGTGTTAGATGTTGCAAAACAAAAGCACTGCTGGTTTGTATTAAAACTGGCATAACTTATAATGGTGTACTGTTGTTTTAAAGAGTAAAGATTTTTTTTTTCTTTTTAGTTGACATTTTGACTTGACATTTCACAAGCTTTTTATCATGTTAATTAAAAATAGTTATTTACAGAAAATTCGTTATTGTTGCTTGGATTTGTTTTGGTGCTGTCTTTACTAGGATATCATCTACAACATCCAGTGCAAATCTGGGTTTGGTTGTGCTGGGAAAAATGAAATATTGGGGAATACACAATCTCTATTCACAGGTGAAATGTTGTTCCAATTTGGTAGGGTGTACTCCAGTAGTAAGGGAAATCCTCCTTATTTAGAGAGTAGATGCTGTTTCTTTACTGGCTTCAAGTAGAAGCTGTTTAGAGACATTTTGGTTATTTGCATCATTACTGTTAACCTGCCTGTTTGCTCTGCCCAAGCAAAAGGTAGGTATGTTGCAAAACTCCCTGTGAAGAGGAGTCTATAGCAGAAATAGGAGCTGGAAGGAGGCAGCAGTGTCAAGTGGCAAAGAGAAGGCCAAAAGCTGCAAGATGATGTTACCAAAGGTTAGGTCCAGGAGCCACTGGTCTGAATTTAATGTGCCCTTTAGATATTTGCTGTTGGTCCCAGGCAGGTGGCTGGTGAATACTTTCTCAGCTGCTTGGTTTAAAATCAGTGTCTTTTTTTGTATAAAATATTCACAATATGGTAGATAATTTACTTTGTATGGCAGCACTGTTCTTTAAGCCATAAAAAGCTCTTTCAGTCTCAGTTCCACACCAGCTAAGGCAACAGCAGAAGGAATGCTACTTTTATCAGAATAGGTTTTATATAAGTAGGCTTTTCTGATTTAGATTTTCACCCCCACTTCCACTCCCAATAAAGAAAAATGGTCTTTTAGCTTATTGTAGCCAGTCTAGAAAACCCTAGTGCCAAAGACTCATGCATTTTATTGGGCTAATCTCTGTTAATACTGGAGATCCAAACATCTAGTGTATGTCCTTGGAGTTCCTGTTCTACTGAACTGAGTATTCATTGGCTTCCATGGTAATGCCCAGTTTGCAGCTGATAAGGCTACAACTGGTGACAGTCCCTTCCATTTGACAGCAGTGCTGGCTCAGTGCTGGCAGTACTAGCACTGCTTCTGGAATATCTCCTTCACTGCTGATAGAGCTCTGTGGCTGCATGGAGAACTGGATCAGGAAACTTACTTGGATTTTTAATTTTTTTTTCTGCCAGCTTATTTTTATCTCTTAAATTATGTAATTATTCCACAACTTGAGTTTTCTGCTTGGATTCTGTCCCAGACAATTGTTAAGATTCCGTAGCTATGGGAAACATAGAAACAGCCATTTTTCTGTAATATGTGCACTGTAGCACAGTAAATGGAGAAAAAATTCATCAGTCTCTTGTGACTTGGGGGTAGGATGTGGGAGTGTGCCTTATTAGACTTCTCCCCAAAGAGTGAAAATTTTATTTAGATACTCTGAGCTATTTATAGTGAGCAGCATTTGGAGCTATTGCTTTCTGTGGACATGCTGAGTCATTTCAGAGAGAAATGCTTCTAAGATGCTGAACAATAGGCATCCAGGTCTCTGGTGTTCTATAGACCTTTTGACTGATTTTCAAATGTAATCGGAAAACCCATATTCCTTTTTGGTTTGTAATTAAATTAATGCCCTGCACCTTCCTTCTTTGTGCATAGAATAAACTACTCTGCTTCCTCAGAATTTTTGTATTGGTTTCCCATATAATCCTGCTTAGGGACACTCACTTTTGTTATCTTCTGACATGGGTATGTGAAAACCAGGCTGTTTTGCAGTGATTGGTTAATAAGCTCCATGCAGCACTTCGTCACACCTTGGTAAGCAATCACAGCAAAGATGCTGGTCTCCAAGGTTGCTCAGCTGTCTGTGATCCAGCCATCACAGGGGCTTAGAACATTCCGTACGTAAATGTTGCTTTTCAACATCTGGTTTTCCAGATCATGTGATGAGGCAGAACCATGACCTTACTGAATTTCCTTTCATGAGGATTTTGTTGGACTCTTAAACCTTGAGTCTCTTCCATGTTTCAGCTTGCACAGTGACCTACTTGTACCTTTCAGATAAAGAGAAGGAGAAAATAAAGCTTGAAGAAGATGAGGCAGCAGCTGCTAGCACTATGGCAGTCTCGGCTTCCCTCATGCCACCCATTTGGGACAAAACTATTCCTTATGATGGCGAGTCTTTCCACCTGGAGTACATGGATCTGGATGAGTTCCTGCTTGAGAATGGAATTCCTTCCAGCCCTACTCACCTGGATTTGAACCAGAATCCACTCTTGCCTGTGGCTGAGCTGGAAGGGAAGGAATCTGCTGGTGCTTCCACTGGTTCTCCTGCATCATCCTCTTCCACTGCAGTTTACCAATCTGAATCAGCCTCCAGCACAGGTAGATGGAGTAATATGGGGTTCTGAGGGACTTCTGTTGTTGAGGAGACATGCTAACTCTGTCAGTTTGGTGTGGCAGGTTAAACAGTACAAACATGCTCAATGTAGAGCCTTAGTTCATGTTTCAGTTCATGAAGATGCTGCCTGTCCTTTTCCCTGCTTTCCATCCTATGAAGAATAAGTGTCTATCAATGTGCAGTCTGTTTGTCTATCAATGTGCAGTCTGTTTTGGTTTTGAAATTATAAGAACTGAAGCAGCAACATAAAGTATATGCTTTCTTGGTATTGCTGATGTAGCGAGAAGCTGGACATATTGAGAAAGTATTTTCTCAGGTTATTTTACAACAGGTTTGATAGCTTGTCACAAGTCATTTTTACTACCTTGTTCTGCTTGGGTGAACTTATGTGAACTTAATATACCTCAAATAACAATGTTAAATGGAAAAACAATGGATCAATCTTTTTTGTGGTAGGGAAATGTGAAAATAGACACTTGGAAAAGGTGCTTTAATGCTGCAGTTTGATGTTCTGTGGTGCCTTGAAGTGGGAATGGAGGAACAAAAAACCCCAAAACTGTGCTTAAATGGTACTAGGAAACTTCATTTGTAGTATGGAGATCTTCTCTATTAAAGAATTCAGCTGCTCAGTTTGCCCTAGATTTGAAGTTTAAACATGATGGCCATCACAGTACTATTTTATGAGCAAACTTTACAGAAAGCATTTTGCTCTGGACCTCTTTTATGAATCTGTGGGAAAGATAATGTGGAACTCCTTCCGTAAGTTATAGGGTGTAGTTTTTTTCTAGATGGTATGTGCAAAACTTATTTATTGATCACTACTGCATGTTGCAATGACATGCAGTTTTGCAGCTCATGTACATGAAGTTTTGTAAACAATACATTAATATGATAACGTTCACATGAACACTACCACTATCAGACATTCCGTTGGAGTGTTTGTTTCTATGAGGCAAAGAAGAAGAATACTGTTGCATTTGTAACAAACCTCCTTTATTTATTCAGTTGTTTGGAAGTCTACTTGTCTGACCTTTGAAGGTCCCAGGGCCTGAGGTCTTTGGGCAGGCTTGTTTCCGTAAGGATTTGCATGGTACAAAACTCAGACTGACACAAGTTTCTCCCTTGTTACTGTTGTTGAAGGTGCTTTTTATGTGTGAAAAGCATGTAATATTTCCCAAGGAAGTATTAACTTCTGTCCTGTGTCTGTCTACTCATGTCTGTTAGTCTGGCATATGTTCCTAGAGTAAGATTACAGACTGGACTGTGAACTCTTTCTCTGTACTAGCAGCAGTACAGCACCCACCACACCTCAGGAAAGCACCAACTAATACTAGTAAATGTTTCTCACCATAGGACAATAAAGTTGGCTTCTTTGTTGATTCTCTTCATCCTGCTGAATATATTGTAATTTCTGCTGTTGTTGCCAGAGTCCCCACCACAAAATGAGAGAAATACACCTAGCCCCATTGATCCTGACTGCGTAGAAGTCGAGGTGAATTTTAACCCTGATCCTGCTGATTTAGTGTTGTCCAGTGTGCCTGGTGGTGAGCTCTTCAATCCTCGCAAACACAAGTTTACTGAAGAGGACCTGAAACCACAACCTATGATTAAAAAAGCCAAGAAGGTTTTTGTCCCAGATGAGCAAAAGGTAACAGATTTATTGCTGCAAACTCTTCTAGGTCTTGATAAAATTTCTGACTCTTTGTCCAAACACTTTGACATACAGAGCTAATGCAGTTTACCTACATGGTTGGGCAGAAGCACTGCCAAGAATAGAACTGGCAAGCCAGCTGCTGTGCTTGCTGTTTTGCAGGTGTTGTTATCATGACCTAATCACTGACAAGGAGCAACTGATCATACTATACACAGAAATTAGAAGAACTATCAAGTCAAATCCTCATCACCTGTGCTTTTGAAGCCATTGTCTATATTTGCCCAGTATCTTGTCTAATCTGGATTTGAGCAACCCAGACAACAGAACAGGTGGTTTTATGTAAAAGTTCACTCCTTTGAAACTAAGTAAAGGAAGCATTTCAGATGGACAGCTTCTTAATACCCAAGTCTCTAAATCTCCTTAGTTCTAGCATTGCAGTTGGTTTATCCTAAAAAAACACTTGTGTAAAGATGAAATCTTACAATACTGCGTGGTCTTCATTTTGATGTCAGAGCTCTGCAAACCTATGGAGGAGATTCCTCAATATAGCAGTCAGTGTGAATATCGTTATACAATAAAGAAATGTCTCTGGAACAGTTGTCAGTTTGGCATCTTCTTTTTACTACAGGATGAAAAATACTGGACACGGCGAAAGAAGAACAATGTGGCAGCAAAGCGTTCCCGTGATGCTCGGCGATTAAAGGAGAATCAGATCACAATTCGGGCAGCCTTTCTTGAGAAAGAAAATACAGCCCTGAGGACGGAGGTGGCAGAGCTGCGCAAGGAAGTGGGACGATGCAAGAACATTGTTTCTAAATACGAGACCAGATACGGACCCTTGTAAGCAAACCCTTTTCCTTGTTAGGGCACTTCGTTTTAGCTTCTCAGACTTCTCTGCCATCTGTAGAGACTCCCAGAAATAAAGTTTATGGAGGCTTTGCCATTTTGCATCTACACTAGGAAAAAACCAACAAAACACAAAGCCTGTTTCTGTTGACACAACTCATTCAGGCCCTTCCCTGAACATTCTGTTGTCAAAAATCTTAGTGTCCATATGTACAACCTTGTTTTCAACACAGATAGAACATTTTCTGATGTCATACAATTGAACAGATTCACCTGTCTGGAGGAATAAATGTAAATCCCTCCAGATTGGACAGAGCTTTTGCTGTCTGTTCTAACCTTCATTTTTAAGAGGAGAAAGAGTCTAAGAGACTCTACTCTCTCTTTCTGTTTTGTTTTGTTTAATTTTCAAACTCTTGCTCTTTTCTCCCCTCCATTCCACCTCCCCCTTCCAGTAAAAGTGTAAAATGTAATTTTAGGATATAAGTAGGTGTTGCTAGGCAGCATCATGAAATTGTTTCCTTTCCCATTCAGAGGCACTAGAAAGTATCTGTTGTATAGAACTCTGTTCCTGTTGAAGAGGAATAGAGGAACCTTTAGGACAGGAAGACAGGAAAATATTCAATCTCTTATAAAAACAGAAGTATTGCGAGGTTAATCTATGAATGTTATGCAGAATGGAGTCAGTGCAATTTTGATTACAATGCTGTCTATATGTCTTGATAGGTTCTAATCCTGGATAATTTGCAGAAACCAAGGCGAGAGAGCAGTAGTGAATCACTCACTTTACATATGTGGACAAAATAATTTGATGTGGTTTCTAGACTGTATTTTTACCACCACCCCTCCTTTTTTTCCTTAGAGGATCTCCCCTCTTGAACTTCTGATAAAGCAGCATGTTGCACTAAACAGAGAACTAAGGGAGATTTAAAAAAAGAGATCTGGCTCATTAGGCTAAGCCTTGAGTCCCAGCTGTTAAAAAATGGTCAGCACATTATGCTTTGAAAGAAGGGACTTTTTCAAAGAAGTAAATAAGCTACTGTTATTTTACTGCACCTTACCTGTTGTGCAAGAGATTGAGAAAGAGTTTTGGTCCTTTGCCTCATGAATACACTATGGGATAAGCTACACCCACTATAAACATGAGCAGTTTACCTCGCTATCTCCTGTATAGGGGTATATCTGGTCTCTCCATGCTTGCTGGTTCTACCTCCAGCATGTTTCCTGATACAAAATTAGCACACAAGACTTGCCCTCTTGGAAGTAATCCATTCTCAGCATTAAGTACTGCTTCAGCAATATATGCTGTTAAAAAGAAAAAATATGCTGTGTGTGGTGTTGAAAATCTTCTACACAATCTACAACTGCAAGAACTAGAAGCTTTACCAGAAGTATATGTCTAGAAATCCTCTTAACAAGCAAAGCTCTCTTAAGATAGTGGCTGTCAGAATGCTCAGGCTATACTTCCTGGGATAATTATATTATGGAGTAAATGTGGGATGATGATATTGAGGGTAGTTGCAGTTCCCCTATTGAAATCTGAAAATATATTAAAAAAGCTTTAGGGTTTATTTTCTATGCTAAAGACTAGCTTGTTTTTTAAACATATTGTGAAAAGTATGAATTCAGAGCAATTTTGTGTTGACTTCTTAAGGAAATGGAGAAGCAGGCTAATCCCCAACTCTTAATGTATGCTTTGAACTGTTCCCTCTCTCTGTTATGCTCTTAATTTGACTAGAGTGGCTCTTGATGCCATGTTCTAATTTCTTTCAAACATACTAAAAATTGTCACCTTTTCAGCAGGGGTTTTTTCTTTCACAGGGTGGTTTGTGGTGGTGATAGTGGGAAGTATGTTATAAATAAATTGTCACACTTAACACTTTGCTTTGTTTAAAGTGACTTATCTGATTCCGAGTGATGCAACTTTAAAGACTTTTAAAAACAAAGAAACTAAAAAGCACACATGAATCGCCAGAGTTCCAGTGTGCCAGTCTTCAGAGTGAGCAGTGAAATCTATGTGGTGTCCCAACTCAAACAACTGATGATGACTCTGCCTGCCTCCTTGCCTGCAAGTACCCCATCTGACTACCCAGGGCTGGGCATGATGAAAAGTCCAAAGTCTCTTTAATTCTGTATATGGCTTTCTTATCTGTCCTTCTCACTGTAACTATGAACTACAGTAAGCTTGCCTACTGGGGTTTTGTCAAGACACTCAAAGTTCATGTTTCAAATTCTGTTGACAGCCTGTGTGAATAGTGACTCTTCATTTTGCCACTTGAGTGGAAGAAGAGAGGGAGTTTTAAATGAAAGTGTCTGTATATATAAAGATCTGCTATATTTTAAGACTCTTTTCCCTGCAGTATAATGAATTTTATTTAATGCTGTGGCTCACTTCTGGTGCAGTGTAGCATATTGTGGAGTACTGTGAGTGCAGAACTAAAGGCACCAGAATGACAGCAGCCTGTACTGTGTGAGACTTCAGTGCAGGAGATTACAGCAGATGTACTGAAATAATCCAGAGAGCAGCACAGTGTGCCATACAGAGTAATAAACCTCTATCAAATGACCCACCTAATAGTAAACCACGTCAGTTGCTTTCCTGCTCCACAGCTACACTGCTGTAACCTGCTTTTTCCTTTATTTCATGTATGAGGCTTGCTTTATTTTATGGTATCTTACTGAAACAGGATCTATTCTTCTGCTAACGACTTATCAATCATGGAAAGGGTGCTATTTTGAGTTGCTGATCTCCAAGTCTTTTGCCAGTCTGAAACTACCAAATGAGTATTAGCTCCAGGAAAACAATGGCTATTAGCTGCCATATTACAATTTTCTTACTCTTGATTGCAGGACAACTGCAGTGCTGAAGGTGAAACAGCTAATGATATCCTACAGTTACGATGGGCAGCTTAGGTGTGAGCACCCTTGTGCTGGTGTGGGAGGGTAGATGAAAGCTTGGACGGATTGTGATGTTTATTGTGTTTAGTAGATGGAGGAAGTAGGTGAAGATACATTGTAAGAATTTAATCAGCATAACAATAATCTGTTCTTATATTAAGGGAGCTTGAGAGCTAAATCTGTGTGGAAAGAACAAGAGTACTTACTTTCTAGGAAAGGAGTACAGGGCCATGCTTGTAGCCAAAATGGAGCTTGTAAGACAGGAGTGTGTTCATGCCTGGAGATTGATGAATAGCATACTCCTCAAGAAAAATAATATTAAAAGCTTTCTGAAGCACAGGTGCCAAAATTATGAGGCATGACCAACATAGCTTAGTGTTATCATATTGAACAATTATTTTGACTTTGTGTTTACCCAAGAGATTCCACCCCTAATTTCAGAGCAGAAACACATGGAGAAAAATGTGAGAAGTAGCAGCTAATATTGTAAGCTTAATAAAACAAAAAAAAAAATTAAATTCAAAAGTCAGGAGGATTCATAGCCAGTGTTTGACAGCATAACCTTTGTACAGAGCTTATATAATAAATGTAGTTTTTGACCTATCATTTTTAATGGACAATGTACTGAAGTCAAGAAAGTGTTTTTAACTTTTTGCTGATTACCAAAGTGTACCTATGAGTGTGTTATTATTATTTGGGATTATAAAGCTCTGAGATAATCTTGGTATATTTTTATCAAATAGATAAATATCTTAGTTCCATGTTGTTGAAATGCCAGCATGTATCTCTACCTTGCTGATTTGGACTGATATTTTTGGTCTGTACTGTTTTTTGCTTTATTTTGGTGATAAAGGCCCAAACCATGGATAAAAAAAAAACAAACCAGCAACAAAACGAACAACCATGACAGCATGTAAATGTAGCAACTTTTTTCATTTATAATTTCTAAATTTTCAGTTAGCCCTGGCTGTTCTTAAACTTCATGCTTTCTGTTTAAATCACAAAGCCAAAAGCTAAATAACTAGGCAAGGAGTTGCTTCATTTGGATTCTACTGTGTTTAGGAATATCTTTTAAATACTTACACATTGTGTACAGGATTTGGTTTTGCAGTATGTCATGACATTTTAACAGCAAAATATTCAATCAGGTTAGCATGTGCAATTCTATTGCTTCATTTCTGTTATCTTAAAAGCTTATACAATGGAAGCTAGCAGTGAATGTTCGTTAGATCTTTCTTTCAGAGAAGACTGTTAGCAAATACTTGTGCTTCCCTGTAGGAAAATGCAGATTTGCACAATCTGTGATTCATGTATCTACGGGTTGCAAAACTGAAAAATTGCACTTTAGGGTGAGTGGGGCTCAACTTTTATAGCTGGAGAATTTGTTGTTAAGAAGCAGCATCTTTAAAGATAGATGAGAAGGTAGTAACTATTTAAAGGAGTGCAGATATTGCCAGACAAAAAATACCATGCAATGCTGCATTCCTTTCTCAGTTTTTGCAGTCTCAGGAAGTTAAGTTTATTGCTCCAGAGCTCTCTGCTCCTCTCAAAATAATTCAATACATCATTTTGTTTCTCTGACTAGGATGACAATCCTATCTATAAGTGATAACTTGTGTATGTTTTCTTAGTGATCATAAGACCAACATTCTTTTAGCTCAATTTGAATATTAAAAGATGCTGAACTGACACTGTTAGGGTTTGAAGTTCTCTAGTCTTGGAACATACTCTATAGAGGCCGTAAGTGCGTCTGATGCCAACCTACCCCATTCCAGCCACAAAGGGACCATCTCCAAGGGGAGAGAATAAAGGGCATGTGCACCTTTCAGCATCACTGCAGGGGTTGCCAGGAAAGAGAGCCGTTTATAACAGAGCTGTACTTTCACTGGGAAGTGGATTGACACCACATGGCCATTTCATAGTTCTAACTTTGAAAATATATAAACTGTGGATGAGATTTGTGGACAATGAGTGTTGTTTTACTCTACAGAAGACAGCAGCTATGAATAAATGACACACAATAAATGATGATCTAATCTACATGTAATGGGCTTGTGTCTAACAATTCCAAGAATCTTAATCTTTCATCTGTCGCCAAGATCTGCTCCCACTGAAGCTAGTAACAAAGATCTCATTAACTCCCATAGGAAAAATTCTTTACTCTTATATGGTTATTGTGAAGTTTTAGCAAGTGCTAGAGTCATGGGTGTCTTTGCTTTATTCTGAAGCATTCTGTGCTCGATCAGGTGGATACATCTTAGATTGCAGGTCTAGTGTTGGTAAATTGGTCTTGATAGTTTTGATATTCAGATAATCTGAATTCTGCTCTTTTTTTTGGGTCCTGCATGGAGAGAGTAAAAAAGTAGCGTACTATAAACTTGTGTTCTGTTGGAGAAGAAATGGTTTTGGGTTGTTTGGTTTTTTGCTAAGTGGCTTTTTGCAGTAACATTTTATGTCTTTTCTGACAATTCTTCATTTCATTTCCTTGCTGTGCTGTTTGAAAGCCCGAGGTGTTCTAACTAGAAATCACTTTCAGCATTATCTGCAGGCCTGATGCTAATTGTACCAAATCAATTTCAAGTTGGGAGGCACAGTGGAAGGCAGCAGCTTTGGAAATACTGTAATAAAACCACTTATGCGGGGAAAAAAAAATTCGTAGATAGCAAAAATAATGGACCTGCACAGAGGAGAATATGGCTGCTTCAGTATTGAAAGCCACCTGAGCATAAAAAGGCTTTGTTCCTTGTGATCAGGTGCTTTAATTTTTAGTGAGAGAGAAGGTATCTCGCACCTTTGTAAAATCCAGCTAGGCTTTTATTCACCCTTCTAGTTTCAGCTGCTAAACACAAGATGAGAAATGAAAATTTATCTTAGTGCATAAATCTCCTATTTTTGGTAACACACACCTAAATCCATAAAGAGCAAAATCATTTGTTAGTGCTAGTGTTTTGCCTTTGCAGCACTACAAGACTGACTGGCTTTCTAGATGTTCAGATAATTACTCTGGTCTGTATATCTGCCACTGTAACATGGTAAAGATAGATAATTGAAGACTGGGAGAAAGGTACAAAGAATAGGCTTAACTAAATATCTATGGAGATGCTAACATACTAATTGAGAAATTACAGTGGTTTAACTCATGATAATGCATATTGTCATATAGATGTAATTTGTCCGTTTGGTAGTCTGCTGTCCTTCATGAGTCACTTTTGGAATGCAAATTTCTTGAAGTTTAGACAGCTACAGGGAAAAAAGAATCCTTTGAGGAAGATACATATATAGAAAGACATAGATACTTGGCAAGGAGAGCAAAGAATGAAAGAGGAAGAGGAGAGACATGCAAGAGTCTGACCTGAGTGAGATTGCTAAAACTGACACCTCACTATTTATAATTTTAGGCCAATTTGGATCCCCTCAGTTTAGCGTCACACTGAAGATAAATACTTGTTTAAGTCTGGGGGATCTCCTTGTCTTGGTCCAACTTCCACAGTCCAGAAGCAGATGAAAGGAATATACAGATAGGGAGGAGAGTTACTGCAGAAAGGCCTGAAAAAATAGCTGTTGTTTCAACTAAGTGTGCTGTTGCACTGGGACTTGACCTGCCAATGTGAACTGGTCAGTGCTGTCTCATGAGGAAACTACTGTCTGAGGCCCCAGTCTTTTTAAGGCCTCAATTCTGCTGTCATTTCTGCATGGGAAAAGCCCTATGTCTATAGAGAACCATGTGGACTTCACAGGATCTGTTCTTGAATGTGAAGCTCTGCCCAGGCAGTCAGCTGCAGAATTGTGTCCTTAACACTGTCTAGTTGTAGTTACAGGGCTGTTGATATTAAGTGTAATTTGGGTGCCTGTTACATAGCCAAAACCCTTGTTACTTTATTTTCCTAACTAAGGCATGAGCAGAAGCCCTTTGCTGTACAACATCTGTAAAAAACTTTAAAATGTGCTTCACATACATCTAGTCAATTAAGGCATGTGATTTTGGTCTGTGGGTCTCAACAAACCTTGCTTGTGTACCTGCCTGAATGTTTTCTAGATCTGCAGCTATGTTTCAATGAGAAGGAATGGTGGGATTTGTTTTCCTGACAGGGAACAATAGCAGCTCTCACCTGTCACACTGGGGTGACCGCTCACTACTAGTCAGGATCAGGGATGGATGCATCCTTCACACTTTCATGTGAAGTTGTCTGAAATATGGTGATTAACATGATTATTGGAATACTGTATTTTGTATAACTTAGAACATGTAAATACACTTTTAAAAGTAATCTGTTCTATGAAGTAATAAATAAGTGCTTCCATTGTAATATCTGAATATTGTTAATGCTTCATGTAGCTTGATTTGGGATTATTTCTTTCCTAGAGAACTACAGAAATCAAAACAAAGATTGATGTTGTGGAATTCTAGTCTAGTTGTGATGCTTTCTATCAACAAAAATGTTTTAAAAATAATAATGAGCTAGTTAAGCAGAGAAACTAAGATTTTGAGGGAATTGATTCTCTTCCAGTCTTTCTTTAACAGTAGTCACTGATTACATTCATTATTGTACTCTTCCCATCCTATCAGCTGGACAGTTGACTTGTTTGTGAGTAGCACTTGGAAAGTAGCAATATTAAATTATTTGTAAACTTAGGTGACTGAGGAAAACTAAAGCTGGGTGGTTTTTTGGGTGTGGTTTTTTAACTGTTCTCTCTTTTGGCTCAAAAAGATCTGTCTCCACCCTTCAGCCAGACTGCAGCAAGCTGCAGTGCAACAGTGAGTGACTGTTACTGAAGCTCATTTGTGACCTAGATAGTCTACATCTTTATTAGTTCTGTTATGTACATAGATGACACAGGTTTTCTGTTGTGGTGTGGAGAGAGAGAAAGTGATTAATGATTTGTGGTTTTGCTGAGTATATGTTCACTGGATGTTGCACAGCTGGACCTTTCATCAGTTTTCATGACCTTTTCTATCTTGTGTTAAAAAGAAAAAAATAGAAAACAGTGGAGTGAGAATCATGAACAGTCTGCTAGGAAATCTGAACACTTGGGTTTTGAGGAGATGAGATTAATCCATCAGCCTTCATGTAAAGAGATTAGCCTGTGATGACACTTTCTCCAGCCATAATGTAACTTTGTCTTTAATGCTGTACTGGAGCAGTCTCCTTTTAACAGCTGTGTCTGCAGTGTTCCATAAATGACAAAGCCACATCTTTTGTAGTGGGTAGAGACAACGGCATCTCTTTTTTATTTTTTTCCTTCTCTCTCAGTGTCTCTAGGCTGTAAAATAGCTATGAAACATCTAAGCAAATGTGCAAGTTATTCTGAAAACTCTGTTCTTGTAAAGCTTTTTCAGACACATACAGTTTTTAACTAAATAATTTGAAGAAACTCCTATCTGCTATATTTAGCCTGAAATTCTGTTGCCTCTTGGAAGAAAGTATTTTTTTGTCTTCAGATACGACACTGATTTGTCCCATTCATTCAGTGGGATGGATAATAAATTGCACAGTATTTATATAAGATAACCTGATCTTAGTTTTACTGCATGTTGTTTAATCTCTTGGATGTCTACTCCTTGAGGTTGTCTATATAACCCCTGTATATCTAGCTGCTTTTTGAAGCAGTCCATCAAGTGCATTTGAGATCATCCAAACTGAAAAATTCCACAGAAGTGAAAAAGATAATAAAGCTCATAAAGCAGCTGGGTTAAAACTGTATTGCCATAAGTGGTTTAATTTATATTTGAATCTCCTGTCCCAAACTGCTTATTTTGTACATAAACCTAAACACTGCTGGCAGCTGATGGGTGAAAATAAAGGTGCTTAAACAGCAGTCTAAAGAGAAAAGGGCATTTCACTATTACAGAGTTGGTATTATTTTATATTTCCATTTATTACACTTTTTTAAATGTATAAACCACAGATTTGAATTCTCAAAGTCTTTGGCTTGGATTTTGTGAGTAGTTTAAGTCCTCTCACCTCTCTGCTTGTAACTGGTTTTTAAGAAAAAGAAAAGCTTTTGTTTAAAATGTAAAATTTTGACTGTATTAAATTCTGTTAGTACCCTTCCTTTTTAAGAAATAAAATGTATATTCCACTATGATGAGATCCAGTAATTTTGTTCTCTAGATAGCATACTGTGCGGTGGACATCTCCACTGCCAGCATTACACCTGCAATTTGCAGTGAAGTTGGTAGACTCTAAAGCAGATGATCACCTATTGGGAGCAGGTCCTTGCTGTGTATTTCCCATGTGTTAAATGTGCTGGTAACAGGTATACAGTTCCCTGCTTTTCTGGATTTACCAATTTCAAAAGCATTGGAAGGTTTTGTGTTTGTTCTGCAGTGATTCTTGGTTGAATTCTCTCAGGTAGGGGGAGAAATCTGAGAACAACTCAGCTACAGACACTTGGACCATGCTTTGTCTGTTACATTGGGATTGAGAACATCCACAAAGTAATCAGAATTTTACTTTCTGTCATGGGAAGAAGTAAAATTTTGAATAAATAAGTTTTGTCCATGAGGACAGCTTTCCCTTGCCTCTCGGGTTAGGTTTTCTTTGTCCCGAGATTTAGGTGGTGGTTCAAGTGAGTCTTTTTTGCCCTCTGCCCTCTGAAGGCTTTGAGCCAGAAGCAGGAATGAACTGGAGTCTCCAAGGTCTTGGTTTTCTTGGTTTCTCAGATGTTTATTATTTATCTTACAAGTTTTTCTCTGTGCTCGGCTGAGATGTTCACAGCAGCTCAGACACAATGCGACTCCCCCCGTGATGGGAGGTCGCTACCTCTTATACAGATAATTATGTGTGTCTTATTCACAATTTCGTGCCAATGCCTATTATCTATACTAAAAGGGTCATTTCTACTTTGACCCAATCTCCTTAAACTACTTTGTACCATCGTCACTGCAGAAAATGGATGCCAAGGGAGAAGGAGAAGAACCCAGGGTTCCACCCTAAATCCTCCATCTTGTTCCCCATTCTAAGAACCCCAAAGCTACAAATTTTTCCACCCGGTGATAAAGTACACTACTGTCTGTCACACATTTGTGACTTGTAATTCTTCTCTGTGCTGGAAGTTTTTCTCATGGACTGAAATCAAAGCCTGTGTCTTCCTGGACTCTGTGCCAGGCACCTCCCCTGGACAAACCCCCCTTTCCAGGTCTCAAACCCTCTTTCTCGGGTCCCAGACCCCTCTGCGAGGTTTGTGACCATCCAGGGCAACCGAAGGGATGCCCTGGACTCCGACACTTGCCTCTTTTTTTTAAACTAAACCTCGGTTGGTTGGTTGATTGATTTCTTGGGGGTTTTGGTTGGTTCATTGTTTTTTCCATTGGGTTTTTTTAGGTTTGTTTTCCAAAAGCTGGTAATTGAAGATCAACCTGTAAGAAATTTATGGCTTCTATATATTCACTGCATCTCACACATGCTTTCAAGGTAGACAAGATCACTGGTGCTTCAGTATAATAACTGCTCCAGATAAACTGCAATAAGGATCTTTGTTGGATCTTCACTTTTGTAAAAGGTATCTTGTATGATTAGTGACGGAGGGTGGTAGGAAGGAACAAACTTAAGTGTCAGTGAATTATCTCTGGCTGTCTTCCAGAGCCATGGCAGGTTTAGTGACCCAGGCAATTTGTTTATGAAAGCAAAAAAAACTTCCTCTTCAGAGGGAGGGGCCTGACCTCTAGCACATACCAAAGGTCAAGGACTTCTTGTGGCCAAGCCAAGGATTTGCCCTAGAAACTGAGTGGATGTAAAGCTGTGCTGGATGTACCCTTCTGGCGTTACATGGCCTTAACAGAGTAGAGGGTATTTGGCATTTTTTCCTAGTTGGGATATCAGCTGGCAGCAGCACCAATGTTTGTTACACTGCCTTCTTTTCAGGGAGCTTGAATGTTCTCTTGGGTGGATGGGGAGTGAGTTTATAAATGTACTAACTCTGCACTTTATATAACTAGTTCCCTTTGGGAAATGTTGCTGCTATTAGTGATCTGAAAAACGGCAACTGCTTACTCAGCCTCCTTCCTGTCGTGTATTGGGAAGATCTGCTGATCTTCGGACATTAGATACACTGATACTCAGTTTTGCTCCTGCTGGCTACACCAGATCCACAGAAGAGCAGAAAGGATCTGTCTCCAGTTGGGTCTGTAGCACTCTCTAGCGGCAAATGGAATGCTGTGGCTGAGATATGTGCAAGAGCTGCATCCACCAAGCGCCTTGGGAGTTTTGCTTGCTCTTGTCTGTGGTTGTTGGCTGGACATGACCATTGAGAAAATGTGTCTTAGGTTTCTGAGGAAATTCAGAGCAAACTGACAATAAGGGAGTAAAGCCAGAAGCTGATGGTATAGCTATGATATAGACTTGTGCTTAGGTGGGTGGGGTGTCACTGGGAAATAATTGCAAGAGTAATATGGGACTAGCCTTCCTCCCAAGAGAGGAGGTGAAAGAGGCTGGCTTGGGAGGTAAAGTTGAAAGCTGCTGGCAGTATTCCAGATGCTGCAAGAGGTGAGTTCATGTACCTTATCCCTCTGTGCCTGATCACAGTTTTTATGATCAAAATGGCTTTTGTACACTTTATTCCCAAAATATGCTTCCAGCTTGCAGGAGGAAACTCAGCACCCACCCCACCCCCGGCTGAAGGCTGGAGAAGCCAGACTTTAAGCCAGATCCATGTGCATGTTCCACGGTGGCAGTGAGGCTGTAGCTGGGCCCTCCCTGCCCCAGGCTGTTGCTGCACCTTGTGCAGTGGTGCTGCTCAACCCACCTGTGCTGGAGAAGGGTGGCTCCCAGCTACTGCTTCAGACCTTCGTTGTCTGCTGGTGCATTAATTTTATCCTGTTGAACGCTTATTTGTTCCTAAAGCTTTATAGGGTGTAAAATGTAAGATACATAATTTGAGGAGAAGTAACTTCTCATAAATTCACATGCTGCCTCAGTCCATCAAACCATGGTTGCTTCTGTGTCCTGCTCCTGCACGTTGCTTGCAGCCCGGGATAAGCTGCCGTTCCAAATCTTTATCCTGAAGGAAAGGCTGGCTTCACCAAGTCCTAAGACGGCAGTCGTACTGCAGGGCCTATCCCGTGGTATGACACAGTCTGGGGGCGCAGGCACGTGCCGCCTACGACCCCCTCACGGCCCCGGCGCCGCTGCAAATGGCGGCCGGGCCGCGCCCTCCCACGACGCCGCGAGGTGGCGCTGCCGCAACGCACACCGCCCGCTCAGGGCCCTGCCCGCCCCCGGGCCCGGCAGCCGCCTGGGGTTCCAGCACATCGGGGCAGGCACCGCTCGGTTGGAGCAGGCTAAGGAGTAGCCTCTTGCTACGGCACCTGCCGGGCTGAGACAGGACAGCTGTCCGAGGTCCTCCGAGCTGAATCCCCGCAGGCCTCACCGAGGCTCCCGCGTCAGGGCAGGTGTGCCCTGCAGCCGCAGCATTGAGGGGGACAAGAGGCAGGCAAAAATAGCAGGTCGCAAAGGCTGAGAGTCTTGTGACAGTGCGGGCTCCTTGCCGCGCTGAAACGTAGGACTGCTACTTTGGACTGTTTTGGGCCTGCCCGAAACAAAACATTTGGGGACCATCCACGGAACGTCCTGACTGCCTAAAGGCATCCTCTCCCTTCCCGTGGCCAAGGTCCACAGAAACCTGAGGATGGGAACAGCAGCAGGAGTGAGTGGTAGAGAGCAAAAGTGTCTCTAGTGTTACCTAAGTTCCTGCAATAGGAAAATGCAGCAAGGAGTCCCAGAAGGGCATTGCCTGCCACGGTAAACAACACCTCAAGCTCCCCAGGTTGCCACAGCACACCAACCAAGCCCAAAGGGAAACGCTTCCCTAGCCGTAGAGCTGACTTTGTCCTGAGCCTGTAAGCAAGGCAAACCAGCACACTCTAAGTGTGATTAAGAGCAGCAGGAGTGACCCTATTCTCCTCCATGCCTTCCTACCCCTGTGGCTAGTGTGGCCAGAGAGGTTACAGAAATTAAGGAAATTAATTTCCTAAAAACCCAGAAGGAAAATAGGTGACCTCTTTCTTTACTCTTTAAAGATCTGGGAGGACCCTGAAGCACAGTATTAATGATATGTAACCAACCTACAGAGGATGCAACACGCTGTACCAACACACTGTACCAACACACTCTTCAGCTCTGTACCAATCCTTCTGGGAACCAGTTTGGGGACATGATTGTAAGCTTCATTTCAGACCTGTGCATGACTAATTCTGGGCTCCGTCCTCTCCTGCCGTGCAGTGACTACCAGCCTGCTGAGTCTCTTACCAAATTAGGCTGCTTCTACCCACCTTCCAGCCTGACAGGCTGTCACAGAAGTTTATACCATGGCTGACTAAGAACTTTTTCTAATTTTAAGTTTAAATGTATTTATGATCCAGATGAGCTTCTAAGAGAACAAATCAGACTTTTGCCCTAGCATATCTTTTTGATGCATGGATGCTGTCCCCTCTCAAACTCTCCTGTTTTAGATTAAACTAGATCTACACTCAAAATGGCCACTCACAAGCCTGCTCTGTACCTGCTGCAGGTCAGCTCCATCTTTCCTGAGGAGGGGTGTCGAGAGCAGCATCTGCAATGCCAGGTGAAGGGGTACCTCCCACTTGCTGGTCTCTCCAGACCATTCTTTGATGGGAAAATTCTTACACTGCGTGTCTTTATTCAGAGCCAAATTGGCAGCACATGGGCAGTATCCACCTCTTGCATGCCTTTCTCCAGTGGTGTGACTTGAGGGGTGCCTTGTTTACAGCATTCTGGGGCAAAATACTGCTGGTTTTGACAACGCTCCCTGTGACTGTCAAAGCCCCTTTCTTAGACAGCTCCTCACGCACCTTGCCTCTTCCCTACTGGTCCCCGTGCCAACAGCACTCAGTGGGAGATAGGACAATTATGCAGGTCCCTGCTCCAGACCATCTGTCTCTTGATCTCACTCTGAGGGACAGGGTGATGCTGGGCCATCATGTTTCCACAGTAGAAGGTAGGTTTTTCCCCCTCTAGATCCCTTCTGCTCTTCTCCAAGGAACTGTGAGAACCCTGTGGCTCAAGAAGGAGTGAATGACCTTTCTAAAGTTACAGAGAAAGGCTGGGGGATAGAAAGGTACACTGCTGGTCCTGCTGACAAGCAGGGCTCTAAGAGGTGAAATAGAGGATGTCAGGGGAGTGTTGATGGCCAAAGAGGGCTGGAAGAGGACATGTCCTCTGGGCACCACCAGCCCTGTGCTGAGGTGGTGCATGTCCCTCTGTGGTAGTACAAAGAATTACTCAGGACCTGTTCAGCCGAACCCAGCAGGACCAGTTGCCCCCATGGGCTGGACATCCACACAGCCTGGCTGGAGCTGTGGGGGAAAGAGCTGGAGAAGGAGGGCAGGGGAAGGTTTAAAAATAGTTCCCTTCTCATTTTTGCAGCTGTCATTCATGGCGCACAAGCCAGCCCAAGGCCTCCCATCCTTCCATCCACATTATGTCTTATATAATGGGAGGCATGCAGGCATCGCTTCGGGCCAGGAACAGGCATTAGGCTGGGAACAGGCAGGGATGTGACATTTACACTACCCTGCCAAAGCAAATGAGCAGCTCCAGGGTGTCCTGGCCCTGAAAACAGCCTATGGCTTGAGGAAGGCAGCTCCCATGGCTGTCCAGGGCAACCCAGCCACAGCCACAGCCTGGAGAGGAGGCAAGGGAGAGCAGGATGCAACCCAAGATGAAGGCTGGCCTCAGTATGGGCTGCTGACAGAAAGCTGGTCCAGCCTGCCAAGCCACTGTGGTGCTTGTGGAGCAAACAGCTGTGGGAAGGCGTTGGAGGCTGTGGAGAGGTCTGTGGGAAACACCACAGTAGGGCCTGAGGGGTAACTGTTTGCCAGAGGGGAAGATGTGGCCCCAGGCAGCAGACAAGGAGGGAGGGGTGCAGAGATGGCACAGAGAAGCAGAGAACAGGGATTGCAGAGCATCCCTCCCAGGAGGGGAGCTGGAAAAGTGCAGGAGATGTGGGAGGATAGGTGTGGGGAAGGAGGAAAGGGATAGGCAATGAAGGATGGGACATGATGAGGGGAACTGGTGTGAGAAGGAGGCTGAATGGACGGAGAGTGTTTTGAGAGGGAGGCAGAGTGGGAAGGGCTGTTCTGGAACTGTTGGGGGCTGGGGAAATGGACCTTGATTGAACTGCTAGAGGGAAAGGTGAAGGTCCACCAGAACCAGCAGAACTGCCTATCCTTTTCTGCCACCTCAGTGCTATGGGACAAATGTTGCAAAGGGCAAAAGAGCATTCCACGTCCCCTCATGTCAGCCGCACTGAGCTCAGGCACTGCTCCTGCATGCTTTTTCCCTACCCTCCCCAAGCCTCCTCAGCTTGAAAAACTGCTCACTCAAGGAAATTCCAGAGACAAGGGGCTGTGCATGTGGCAGCAGGTCAGGAGGACAGAGCTGGGCAGCACTGAGGAGGCCACTGCTCTGCACCTGCAAGGCTCAGCCTCCCAGCCTATCTCACTTAGAAATGCTTCCACCCCTCCCACCTTCTGGGCAGGAACTGAGCCATATGTCTGCTCACTGTAGGATCCTCTCTTCTTTCAAAGATTACTGGCTTTCATGTTTTATATGCCAGCAGCCAGGTTGCCTTGGGTGAGGCATGAGTCACTGTGGTGTGGTTATTTAAAGTGCATCTCCTTAGCGCCAGCCATGTGTCTGTGCTGTGCAGGCTGAGAAGGAACACACTGCTGGACCCCAGAGTTTGCACGCAGAGGGCCAACCACTGAAAGAAAGCCTGAGACTGGGTTAGCTTCTCCCAGAGCAAATTTCTCAGCAGCCCCCTGTCAGTGGGGAGAACAGTGGCTCATCCCAGTCTCAAACCACACTGGATCCACAAACCAACCATACTTCAGAGGAGGTGACTGTGTTGCCTGGGGGCTCAGCAGATCTGGGGCTCATTTGGCAGCCATGCAGTCACTTTCTGCACAGGAGGCATGACCTGGACTCGTCAGGATGGTGCTGGGATGGTGCTTGGGTTCTCCTGATGCTGGAGCAGAAGATGGAGTCCAATCCTGAAATTTGAAGCCATCTAAGGACTTCTAACAACTGTTGTGGAGATGGATGCCTTAGCTAGTAAATATTTATGGCATGTTCTAACTCCTCGCTGATGTTTTCCATTAGGACTGACATCCCAGAGTAGTGAGTAAGTCCCACTGTATGTCCCCCCTGCCTCTGCATCATTCAGCTGGACCTGCTGCAGGGCTGCTGGCCTGTGAATGAATCCAGACACTGGGGAAGCTTGTTCTCCCCCTGCATCCCACTGGCACCGAGATCCTGGGCACACACTCTGCTTAGGCTGAGCCTCGCCATCATGCCCCACTGAGGAGAGGTGGTAAATAACAGTCAGCTCTGGCAGGAGGTTTGAGGACCTGCTGCTGGCCAAGCTGAGGCAAGACTGGGCATTTCTAGCATATGGAAAAGGAGGTGTCTCTGGTGATCATGACGTGTTGTCAGTCAGCATGAGGAGCTGAGAGAGAAGAGCAGAGTTTCGCAGGGGCACCACGTGCAGGCCAGCTAGACAGAAGGTCTCATCTGGTTTCCTCACACAAGTGATTTTCTCTGGCCCAGAGCAGACACTGCACCTCTGATCTCCCAGTCTGGGGCAGAAAAAGCTCAGAAATGTTGTCACTGGTTGCAGGGCACAGAGATGCCAGGATGTCTCCACATCTTTCTCTTCTTTTGGACTAGGCCCCTGAGGACCAAAGCAGCCCTTCTGCAAAGTCTGGCTGCTTCTGCTGCCTCTTGTGCAGGCCTGGACCCACATTAGCCTTTCAGGGTCTTTTTACAGGGGTGAGATGCCTCATTGAGTCCATACAAGATCACTTTTTCTCTCCTGTAACATATGTCATTTAGATTCATGGTGTCACAGAAGGTATCTGGAAAGGCACTTGTGGCAATTGCTCACTAGGCATTTTCAGAAGAAGCCAGGCTCATCTCTTCCAAGACAGCAACAGCAGGAGAGAAATGTGCCAGCTACGGGAGCTGTTGTCCTCTTCACACCCAGGTCCTTTTTGCCTCCCTTCTCTAGCCCGTTGGAAGGCTGTTCTCTCTTCCATCTGTCTCTTTGTGTTATCCTTTGTTTTCTCCTCCCTCCATCTCCTTTGCTTGGCTAGACTTCCCACTGATGATATTGTTACCCTAATCTTAAGCATGCCACACTGAACTAGGAGTCTGTTTGCAAGCTGAGACACCTTAGGCCTGCCTGGTATTAGGCCAGAAAAAACTATTGTTGTTGGAGTTGGCACCCACCACTTAGGAGCAGTGGAAGGCTCTGACCCGATGCCCAGTCTGAATGTTGAGTAGCCTGGAGCTGCATTCAGGCAGGATGCTACCCTGATACCTTGACAACAATGTGTCCAATTAAGCCCTGTGGTATTTTTGTAATAGCAGAGCTGTGAATTGCAGCTTCCCAGCTAAATTGCACTTGAGTAATACCCACATGACTTGACTATCTCCTCAACATTTTAATTAGTAATTTCTGTCTTCCCTACCATGACATGGTATTAGTACAAAATTATTGTTATTAGTATAAAATGGTTGCCGTAACACCCACTGTCACACAGCTCTTTTCAAGATGGGGCTGTGTTTCAGCAGCAGTGGGCGTTTTTGGAGCCATTGGGGAAAAGAAGCATCAGTATAATGGTTGTTATCGAAGAGGAGACTTTTTCACTCCTTTTCTTTGCGGCCCACTGAAGGCTTGACACCCAAGGGCCATAATGCTCCCACGGAAGTCAGCTCTGATACTGAGTGCAGCAGAAACAGGCCCTGGGGAAGGATGGCAAGGACAGGAGCTTGGGATGGGAAAGATTCAGAGGATCCATATAGGGTCCATAAAAATGCATATTATATAGTTGGCTTTTTGCAATTAACATGAATACTCTATGTATAATTGTATGGTATTATGTTTTATTAATAGAGTTTAGAAAGGTAATGAACGTATATTTTTTGATTGTACCAGAGAGTTAACAGTAAAAGACTGGGGGGTTTTTGGTCTTCTTTGTAACATCTAAACTGACCAAGCCAGAAGGTATGGGTTGTCACCTTGTAACCTGGCATAAAAATTGCTAACTTTCTGGATTTTTTTATCCAAATGAAAATAACCAAAAAACCTCAAGAGAAAGATTTATGAGACCCATGTTACCAGACAGAGTGGAGCCACCCACAAATAAATCTACCAGATGAGATGATTGGGGATACTTGAAACAGATACAAACTCAAAAGGAATGTTTGAATCATTTACTAAAATCTATTGAATATGCAACACAGCAATTCTTAAAGATAGAAGTCTGAAAGGGTGAAGGATGTGCTGCTAGCAGGCCTTGTGCCAAGCACCCTCGGCCAAGGTATTTTTGCCTTTCTGTCTCCCAATTGCCTATTTTTATTTTTTATTAAACTTATAAATTTCTCTAAGAGAGTGAAACTCGTTTTTCACAAAGCAGAGCTGGACCTATACTTCTGCTTTATGCAGAGTCCTGAAAGGAGCAGTTTATAGGGTAACACAGCATGGTGATCATAACAACCTGCCTCCCTTTTTGGCCCAAGCAATTAGGCCATACTCAGTGTTTTCATTAGTAAGAGAAATGAATGATGGCATTAGGTAGTTTGACATAATCCTGTTTGCCTACCAAGAAGGTACAAACTGCTGCTTCTCTAAGCACAGCCGGAGTTAAACTGCATCAACATCTTGTTTGATCATAGTTCTAAGACTCTTTTTAATCAGTTCTTCAACCTGCTTGGAGAAAGCTCCTCAAGCTCTTGCTGAGCGTCAAGTTGCAGATTCTTCACTGCACCACCTGTACACTACTAGATAGTTTCTATCACCACTCTTCAGTTCCTGTCGTCTCCTCTCCCTTCTATAGCTTTCCTTTGGGATCAGTAATTCCCAAGTGTCTCAGGCCTTTTGTGGTAGACACACAGTGCAGGAATTTGGTAAGACGGAGCTTCTTTCATCAGACAATGACATTTATTTCCCTCTATCATCATGTTTCATCAACATGAGTGACTTGTAAATGCCCTGCTTCTGATGAAACATCTTTGGGGTTTCATGAGTTTTCATCCTGCTGTAAACCAGTGGCCATGGCTATGGTCACTGCTGTAATCCCAAAATTTGGACATCCTGGGACATGTGGCAGAGGCAAATGCAGCTGCAGCATCCTTCAGAGACTGAAGGTTATTTTGGAGACTTCTGCAAAGCAAGAACACGCCTTGCAAAACCCATTATCCCAACTGGTCAGCAAAGACTGGTCTCAACAAGGTGCTCCAAATGTGCTTCCCTCATCTCCTGCCATACTTCTGCAATCCTCGCATCTGCCACCTGCTCTATCATTAGCTCTTGGGCCACAGCCAAAGACTGTGGCAACACCTGAGCTACTAATTGGGCTATTGCAGCAGTGGCAGCAGAACAGGGACACTGCTGCCAGCCAAGTCAATGCTCCAGAATGGGCCACTGTGCAGCCAGCACTCCCACTGTGCAATGCAGCCACCTGTTGAGGGCAATGTTTTTGGAAACGCTGTTTCACTGCATGGAGGGCAGCTGTTGCCAGACAGGCAAGGCATATGTGGGAAGTGGAGAACATCAGGAAGAGATGTAGAGGGGCAAAAAAGGGAATCAGCTGCTTACAGGTGAATGGCACAAGGGGGATAGGTACTGCAGGAGGCAAAGGGAGAGATAGAGCTGCTCACTGATGGCAGAACTCTCCCTTGCACCCTACCGCTGGCTGCTGTTTGCTCCTAGGATCAGGCCACAGCATTTAGGGAAAATAATCCCTTGGAGCAAGGAGGATAGAGAGGTGAGGGAGAGGAGAAGGCTAGGGGCTTGGGCTTTGGAGAAAGATGTTTCCCAAGCTCCCCAGATGGATGAGCTCCTCCCTGGGGAATGTGGCATCCATAGTGGCATTAGCTGGTGCTATATCCAGAAGGCTGGGAAGTCTTATCATACCCTTGGGGTCTTTCTATAGCTTTTAGCAGCATGTGCATGTAACAGCAAACATTACAGGAGTACAGTTGCATCTGTTCACCTTCCTTTCTACTCCGCCTGCTGAACATATCCACAAAGCAGAGCAGACACACTCAATTGTAGGCCAGTTTGAGTGTTTAACTCCCTGAGGTCAGACCTACTTTGCTTGGCAAGGTGTGAAGAGGCCACCATTTACCCAGCACGAGTGAACGCTTTGGCAGGGCAGGTTCGAGGCAGGAGTTAAGACAACTGCACTCCTGGGTAAGAGGCTTTGCATTTGTGAGGTGGAGAACCACAGCCCTGCAGCCTGCTTTGCAGGTGGAAGAGCCTAGAATGCCAGCCCCTGTCACCCCCAAGATGAGTAAGATCCTGCTAAATGCCAATTACCTCTAGGAGAAACAATTATCACTTCCCCCACCAGTATTTGCAGGTGAAGAGATCGGCCTCATCAGGCATGGGAGCAAAGGAAAAGCTCCATGCGATGCGCATTTGGCTAGCAGGGAAGTAGCACAGCCTGAAGTGGAGACCCCTTTCTGTCTGCAGACCTTGCAGAGAGAAAGGATAATATTAAAGACAGTGAAATGGGGGGGGAGGGAGGGGCGGGATGGGGCGGGGCTTGCTAATTGTACCTTCCTCAACAGAGTTGTATCACAGAAAAATACTTGGGAAGGGTTTGTTGGGGGTTTTGTGACGTCAGAGCCACCTCCCTGTACCCAATTCTGTCAAGGTTAACAAGCACCACTGGATAAAATCACTGGGTTTTTGTCAACCAGGCAAACACAGTGACACCCCTTCCCTTTCCCTTTTTACCTCTCAAAAGGCCAAAAGGCACGTCCAACCATTTGTGGGAAGCTTTGTCACACCGCTGAGGTGACATAGCCTTCCTCTAGTTGTAGTGCTGTGCTCTGGCTTTTGTGGCTTCCTGGGGGGGCCCACCCCCACCAGCTCTTGCAGCCCTATGAGGGCAGAGCAGCTCCAGAGAAGATACTTGTGCAATTTTGTAGCACATTCCAGGTATGTTAAAGGAAGATAACCAGCTCCAACTGGTTCTGGACTAGGAAGCTCTATTGGACAGGCAAGTCAAGGGTCAGTACATAGTTACTAACACAGACCTCCACTTCCTAGTTAAGCTTTGAAGACTGCTATTGTGGCCCTCAGACACCTCATTCAACCAGTTCATTCCACTTTCCAGGATAGTTCCATCACAGGTAGACATCAATCAGGTGCTGCTGGAAAACCCACAGGTCTTAGCAGTGACTCTGCACTCAGAAGAGTCAACAATTCAGTCAGTCTAAGGCATGCACAATATAAAACACTGGAATCAAGTTTGGATGGACTCCGGTCCTTTCAGAGAGTTTTAAGGTGCACACTGGGAAGCCTGGAGTTGTTTCTTTAAAAATATAAAGTAGCAAAATCTTTTCAGCTTGTGATGTTGTCTGTGTGTTCACATAAAGATGTGGTCAGTGGATTTCTCCTGCAATAAATACTGGCCTTATATGACTGATGGAGTACCTGCTGCTTACATGCTGTATTATTCTTTGCTGGTGACAGAGCTCTTGTAGCCCCCAGTTGAGTTTGGGAAGGTTTCTACTTAAGTTCCATGACTGGTGAAAAAATTTCCACAACAAGTATCTCCATGAAAGAAAATTTGATTTCTCAAAAGCATTATTGTCTTTGGAAAAGACAATAATTCCAAGATAAAAAATAAAGCCTTATCAAAATAAATTAATCTTTTTTAGCTGGCTTTGACTGGTTCCTCTTGATGGTCAAGTCTCTCATTTGAAGAACCAAGTGATGTCTCTCTTGCATAGTTTTGTACACTTGATCTGTGGTGTGATTTATAATCCAGACCATAAGAAATTTTCTTTATGTTTCTAAAACCCAGCAATTTGTGGTTCCCTGTGGTGATGTGTTAGCATTTAGACTGTGGATATAGCATCCAGTGCAGACTGTGGATATAGCATCCAGTGCCTTGCCCAACAGTGGCAGCTTACACTGTCTGAGACCTGCTATGATGTCACTCATGCTCTGAGGGAGCCCAGTGCAGCACGTGTTGACACTGAACCCAATTGCAAGAAGATCAGGAGATGCAAGAACAACTGTTGCTGAGGGAAGCTGGACTTGGCCCGTGCGTGAATTTGCTGAGCTCTGCAACTGAGGCCCATGAAAGAAGCATTTCCTGCTGCAGCAACATCTGCTCTCCTCAACAGTGCAGATCACCTTTGGCTCTGCAAGACCTTTGGTCTTGTTTTGTTGGATCCTATTTTGTCTGGGTTTGTCATGCCCTTTCCCTTCCTCAGTGGTGGCTGGCAGCAGTGTGGCAGCTGGCAGCAGCATGGGTGCAAGGGATAAGCTGCCTTTCCCCAGCATGTCTCTGTCCCATCCCTTTGCATCACCTCCTTTTCCATTCAGAGCAGCTCCCAGTGCTTGTACTCCCTGTGAGTGCAGTAAAGTCATGGCCTCTCCCCAAGCCTTGGCATCTCCACATCTGTACTGGAGGCAACGATAGCACTGTGACTCATGGCCTCCCTGTGAGATCTGGCCAGGTCCCCAGAGGGGAGACACCATGCCAGGACCAGCCCAGATTGAGAGTTGGAGGAGGATCATGTGTGAGAGTTCGACAAGCAGGTAGCCAGGTGGGGATGGGGAGGCTCTGCTTGGCTGTGCTCACAAGGGACAAGGCCCACACAGCTGCTGCCCATGTTGGGTCACTGGGAACATGCACCTTTTCACCAGGTAGGGATGGAAAAGGAGAGTTCCTGCCTCCCTTGCCTCTCCGTGATGTCAGGACCTGTATGTAAACACCTCAGATGTCACTGGGGTGCTGTCCCCCTTCCCTCTGCTCCTCAGTCCTTCCTTGGCTCATGTTTGTTGTCCTCCAGACAACACCACTGCTGTCTTCTTCATGTTCTCCACTGTGCTGCCAATCTGTCCCCACAAGGATGCCAACCTCAGTTCTCCCCTGGCAGATTAGGTCTCCTTGATTCCCCCCGATTTTTCTGTGTGCCCTTCACTTGCCCAGCATGTTATGTGCGTGCTGCCACTTTGGATGTCATGGGGGACATCCAGAGCTTCCTCTTGGCTGCAACTCAGGAGAAATGCTGGGCACAGGCAGGGACAGAGGATGACCTTGATAGATTTTGGAAAGGTGCCTGACACCTGCTGTGATGCCACTCATGCTCTGACGGAGCCCAGAGCAGCACATGTTGACACTGAACCCAATCACAAGATCAGGAAATGCAAGAACACCTGTTGCTGAGGGAAGCTGGACTTGGCCCTTGTGTGAATTTGCTGAGCACTGTAACCAAGGCCTGTGAAAGAAGCATTTCCTGCTACAGTAACATCGCCCATTGAACTCGCTATGCATCACCTTGTGTGGGTCACTTCAGGTTCATTTTTGTCTGATGAAAGCCCCAGCTGCACCTTCTGCAAGCAGTTACTGGCTGATTCACTTGAAGGAAAACTTTGTCCTTGGTGGAAACACCCTGCCAAGCGTGAGGGACACAGTCCCTCCCGAGGATCTGCTTCCTTCAGCAGTCAAACTGTGCCAGCAGTGTGAGGCCAAAAAAATAAGCACAAATGCCTCCCCCCCAGCTAGGACTCAGCAGCTGCAGAGTAACATGGGGACTACTCTTGCCTTCTTGGCATTTGGTGAAGAGGGAGAAAGTTCCCCCCACACTTTCACACTGTACCCTTCCCTGCCCTCCTCAAGGCAAACAGGTAAAATTAAATCCCGTCCCTCTTTTCCTACTTCACTCCTGTGCTTTCTGAGGGCTTCTTAAGGAAGAAAAAAGAACACATTCCTTCCTGACATACACATGTACCATGCTGGAGTCACTTTTGCCACTGTCAATGGCCACACAAAAAATGTGCCCTTCACTGACTAGTACAACTCAAAAGCAGCATGTGTGCCAGCCAGATGGGGCTCATCCTTCACTGGAATGTCTTAGGGAGGGAAGATCATTCTTCATCAGCTTTATAAAAATATCAAGTTTTTGGAGGTGACAACACAGGCAGCAGTGGGGAGACACTGGAAGAACAGTTCTGCAAGGCTGGGGGTGAACATGCTCCCAGCTCTGTTTGGAGTCCCACCACAGAAATCAAAGGAAAAAGCACAAGGCTTTGGAGGTGGCTAACCTTGGCCACAGCCTGCAGCTGGGCTGATGCCTGTGCTCTGGCAGAGGACACGTGGGGTGGAAAGACCTGTCTGGCTGTTGGCAACCATGGCATCAAACTTGTCCCTCACACCTGCTGGGGCCATGGGCAGTGCTGCAGCTGCAGCCATGTGAGCATGGAGCAGGTGGCACTGGCAGGAAAATTCCTCAGGGATGCAAAGGATTCAGCAGGTCCTGACCCTCCCACTAGTGGTTTTTTCCCACCTCTCGGTCCTGGCATGTCAGCAAGTCCTGGGACACAGGGAGGAGCCGCTGTTGGCAGCGCCCATGCCATGTGTTATTCAATCTCAATAATCCCAAGTCTCCAGGAAGCTCTGGACTAGGAGATCTTTTCCTGTTGAATTAAACTTGGGCTACTTTGCCAGATCTATATTTTTAACATAGTCCAGAGAATGACTTTTCATGCTTGCATAAGGCTTTCCTCTGGACATCAGCCCCTTCCTACTCCCCAGAGCCCAGTTTGAGTCAGACGCTGCTGCTGTCACAGACTGAAAAGTCCAAGGCTGAGGCGTGGCATTTTCTACCCAAGTTGTCTCCTCCTTTCAGGCGGGAGCCCGCCTTCTCCCTGACTCAAGGCGCAAGTTTCCTTCTTAATAACGGAGTCCCGTATGACGAGTGTCTAAACAACACCCCCACGCCCCTCACTTCCGAGGTTTCAGGAAACAAGTCCCATCTTGTTGCTATGCCTTGCTGGAGCAAGCTGCTCTGGTACCGACTCGGTCACATCTGGCAGACGCTCCCACACCCAGGCACTACTCCACACTGGCCCAACACAGAGCTCCAGCAGCTCCCCTCTGAAGGCTGATGGAAGGCAGAGCCTCTCCCTGCACACTGCACTACATGGGGTTCAGCTCCCTACACTTCCTGCTCCCTGAGACAGCACAGTGACAAATACCTCGGGAGGAACAAGGCTATACTAAACCTCTTCCCTAATCCCTGCCCAGGCTGTGCAGCTACCAGCTGTAAACCAGCTCTGTGCCTAAAAAGGGAAAGGCTCCACGCCTCCCTGCATCACAGCTGAGCAAATGCAAGGCAAGGTTCAGGAAGGCACGTAGTCACCCTTGATTTTCCATTTCCAAAAAATGTCTAAGGGCAAGAATTTTGTGGGTGCTTTAGATAAATGATTACAAGGGTTTGAGACACAAAGGGGGGAAAATAGTTTTGTTGTCTATTGGAGCGTGACAGTCACGTGGCACACAGTAGGCATGAGCAGCAGTCCAGCTTCTGGGGCTTGCAAAACCAAGGGCACAGCAAGCTCTCCCAGAAGAAATTTTGGCTGGAGTGTCTGAGGGGGTACGGGTAAGGATGCTAGTGGGAATTAGCTCCATTTCCTTGTTTGGTTTCCTCAAGGACATTTAGAGCAGCTCCCTTCAACAGCTTTTTAAGGAGGCAGCATGGGGAACTTGAGGCACCCCTCAAGCAGGAGGCAGCAGGAGTGTGGTGGGACCCACAGCAGCACAAGTGGGGCATGACAGGCATTTCAGCACTTTCCTCAGCCATCTCATCCTCCTTTTGCTACAAGGGAGATGCCCTCTTGAACAGTAATTGTTTGAAACTGAGCAGTAAGAGTTTACAAAGAAAGAAAAACAAAACCAGACTGCTATCATTGCTGCCATGTTCTCAAATCCAGCCTCAAGCCCACCCCACTATGGGATGTCACCTTGGATGAACATGCACAGCAGGGAAGCACAGAGACTGCACATGTACTTTAATGCTCCCTTTGCTTAGCAAGTACCCCAGCCACCTCAGGATAAACACAAACTAGTTTGTGCAGAGACGAAAGAAATAAACCCCAAATCAGCACCTCTCTACAAGAAGCACTGCAATAGGGAACTTTATCTACCCCATGTAGTGACATCAGAGGGCTCCGAACCCAGTCTCATAGGTGCTAGTCCTCGAGCTGCCACAGAAATTGGGTATTTTAGGAACTCTGATGCTTGACTGAAAGCTCCCAAAGCACCACACACCAAAGGCTCTCTCTTCTCCCCCAGGGAGGAGAGCCAGCTCTCCTCCCCCTGCTCCAGGGAGCTGAATCGTGGGAGAATCAGGGATGGCCAGGCACATTGCCACTTTTTCCTATGTACTGCTATTCTTGGCAGCAGGAGAGGTCACTGAGACGGCTGTCCTGGCCATGTTGCACAATCCTGGGCATCAATGAGCTATTCCTAATGCTGTAAAACCAGGACCTTGCCTGCAAGGTTGACATTGAGCACCACTTCATCCAAAGGCACCTGTATCCCTCCTTACCCAAGACCAAGCACATCTGAGGTGTTCTCCCTACACTGAGCACACAGCACGCAACAAACAGTTATTATATCATGCTTTTAATACAAACTTAAAAAATCTGGAACAATAGAAACTGTACAGATTTGATCAACCTTTTTGTGGGGTTATTTTTGTCTTTAACTAAATCTCTAGACACACTGATATCCTGTTCCAAAATATTGCACAACATTCTGAATACAAAACTCTGATTGTATTCCTCCTTTGCTAAAGAAAAAAATAAAAGGGAAAAAAAAAAAAAGAAGACAGCAACCCCCTGGTTCGCCCTCTCAGTAGTCCCCATCTCCAAAAAAGCCCCAAACAGAGCAAACACAGAAACCCTCCACTTGGAGACATGCACTCTTCTGTCCTCTTTCACTCCTCTCCCACAAGGCAACTGTCGATTCACTCCTTGGAGAGGGGTGGGAGGAATAGGAGGCTGAGTGGGGAGAAAGGAATCCTCACCACCTCTTTTTTTTTTTGAAGTTTTTTCCTGAAAAAATATTTTTTCTCTCTTCTTTTTAAGAAAAAATCTTGAAAAGAAAAAATTACATTTTTTACGTTAGAAATATACATATATTATATATACCTCTTACATTTTACAAATGTAGCAAATTATTCAATACAAACAGACATCAACAAAAAGAACATAAACCCATAAAAAATAAAAGTAAAAAAAACCCCAGAAACAAACAAACAAACCCACAAAAAAACCACCACCACCACCACAAAAAAACCCCTCTCTTCTCTTCCTAAGAAACCAGGTAAATTAGTGCAGGTTTTTAAAAAATAAAATTGAAGCTGAACGCCTACATCCAAGACTAGAAAAGACTTGAAAAGGCCATTAGTTTCCATTGCTGCCTGGTGCTGGAGGAACATTTCTGAAGCACACTTTTTTCCTTGTAAGATGCAAAAAGGTTGGTCCCTCTTCTTTTCCTCCTTCCACACACACCACTATTTTTAAAGCAGGTATAATACATGTAGCAGGGCTAAGCAGCAGCAAAGCTTCACTCACATAAGCAGGTGGATAGGGAACATCCCCACTTCTTCCCTCCCTGTGCGGAGGAGTGCACACTGTCCCATGGCAGCAGCTCGCAGGTAGCTTTGCCAGATGTGGGGACAGTGGGAGGCAGCTGGACCAGGTTCTGCCATCAGGGGCTGAACACCCCTCAGAGTCCAGTGTAGCATGTGTGGTGGCATCCAGCAGCACCTTGTTGCAGAGAAGGACTCCATGGCAGTGGTAGCATCCATTAAAAGCAGTGGGTTCAAAGGAAACAAAAAAGGGAAACACAACAGCTGAGCTGTTCCTCATCAACTTGTCCTAGTTTGGAAACCTGCAGGGTTGAGGTTGTGGGCATCAGCTTTGGGGAAACTGGCTGGGCTCTGCTCTCCTCACCCACCTGCTGCATCGGTCATAGCTCAAAGAGCAAGCAGCCTGCTTGGGAACCTATGCTGGACACAAGGTCAGTATCACGCACCCCATCACCCATCACGGGGAAGGGTCCACTGGAAACTCTCCTTGGAGAGCTCTGGGCAGATGCAGTCTCCCTGGGACAGCCCATTACCTTCTGCAAATTCTCACTGGCAACACAACTACAAAAGGGGCTGGAATGCCTCCACCTCAGGGAAGGGAGCAGTAAAAGCACAGTGTCAAGCTCATCTCACATGAAACAGATTTCTTGAAAGAGCACATTGGTTCCACAAGTGCAGGAAAAGTGGATTTCAGACTGTGCTCCAAGAAGCATCATTAAAAGAAAATCAAACTTCAAGTTTGGGAAGCAGCAAAAGCTTATTTTTTCGTTTAAACTAAGAACTTGAAAAACTGGAATTTCATCATCTCCATCTCTTTCCTTTCTGCACACTTCCATGCTCACACAGCAGCCTCCAAGCAGACCTCCCTTCCCACCTAAAAAGCCTCCACCCTTCTTAGGCATGAAGCAGCCCTCCTTTGGTTTTCTCTGAGGGTGGTTTTTGGAGTCCTCAACATAGATGGGATCAAGCTGAACAGCCACTACTGCCTGACTGGAGCACATCATCCTGGAGAAAGCTGCAGAGTCCCAGATCTCATCCCTGCTGTGAAGAGGAACCATACATTCACAGGTTGAGATGACTACTTGCTATTTGAGAGCCCATCCCAGCTCTGCCCTAAGCTTGCTGCTGTCCATGCTGATGCGATGTGGCTGGAATGAGGAATTTATGATACATGCTTCCTTTTCTCATTGGATCAGCCACCTCCTCGTGCTTCTCCAGAAAGGCAAGGGAAGGGATTCAGTCAGGTGCACACCTGGCTGAAAGCATAAACTCTTATGCTACCACTCAAGACAGCAGCTTCAACATCACCCTATCTTCCTGAAAAATTGCACTGCCTCACTAACTAAAAAGGAAGAAATTTCCTCTCTGAGACAAGATGAATTCACAGCAGACAATGAGAACTCTGACCTCAGAGGCCACCCAAGTGCAAGCTGGCCCTTGTTACTGGGGAGAATATTTGGGAAGGATCCAAGCGGGGTCCAGCTGGTTCAGTGCCACTTCCCCCAAGCCACAAAGAGTAGCAGGTGGTGTTTCTACACCACAGAGGCTGTCATGTAGACTGACTGGGCAGCCCTGAGAGCATAAAAAGACCCTCTTGCTCAGGTACAGTAACGTCCAATAACCAGAGCCACTAAGCTCAAAGCACTGTTTCCCTGTAGCCACAGCTGGAAGTGCAAATAAGCAAGGGAGCAGGAAGAAGCCATTTCACAGTAATGCTCTGCCCTGACTGTGACATACTGGGAGATGGCCAAGGAGAAGAGTCAGTGCTTTTCAGCACACAGACAGAACAGCCGATGCCAGCTTGGGCTGGAACCACAACAGCACAATGGTCTGCACCTGTGGGCACAGGGGATGTTCTCCATCTACATGCAGAGCTGTAACAGAAAAAGCAAGCTCACCCACCCATTCTGACTAGCACACAACAAGAGTGTGTGGGTTCCCACCAACACTGACTCTTCTTGTTCCTTCTCCAGGACAGTAGTATGAGGATGACATCCCTACATCCAGGTGGAAGGACCCTGTGTCCAGAGTGGGGCAGGGAGCAGTGCAGGCAATCAGGAGCATTGTGACCTACAGTTGCATCAGTCCTGCACTGGGGTGGGAGAAGGGGGAACACAAACAAAAAAAAAAGCCCAAGACCCATTTTAAGGAGTAAAAAAGTGAGTAGGAAAAAAGCACAGGTACTGTTAAAAAACAATTCAGTGCTTCAGGAGTGCTACCAGCACAGCGCAACAACACTGAGCTCTCTCTTTTCCCAAGAACCTGTATTTGTAAGGTTTTAATATTTTCTGTATATTCCTATTTTTCTTTTCTCTCCCTCTTGTTTGTTTTTTTTTTTTTCTTGTTTTCCCCCCTCCCACCCTGCTCCAAAATACTCTCCTTCCTTTATATTCAGTTGGCCAGGACAACGGGCTGGAACGACTGGCTAGGATACTGCATGGCATTCAGATTGTAGCTGAGTCCTTCCACAAAGGGAGACTTCTCCAAAAAGAGGCTATTGGTGCTGCCACTGAAGACCTGAGCCATATCAAAGGTACCACCTGTGCTGGCATTGAACTGCGATGCTGGCGGGATGCTGCTGGCCTGGCTCTCACTGGCAACACCATCAAAGAAGAGACTGCTGGCTCCTGGCGAGGCACCACTGTAAACGAACTCCTTGGCATTGGGGGAGAGCTGTGACTGTGGGGCTTGGCTTCCAGCACTCCCGACAAAGTTCAGAGAGTGCATAGACAGGGAGAGGCCCTTGTGCTTCAGCAGGTTGGTGGTGGGAGACCTCACCATTCTCGGCTGCTGCACAGCCCCTGCTCCACTACCCCCTCCTCCAGCGCCTCCACCCTTCTTCATCTTGGTTGAGCCGAACTTGGTGGCAGCAAAGGTGGCAGTGGTGAAAGTGATAGGCTGTGCAGAGCGAGGAATGAAGGTGGGACTGGGTGACTGGCCAAAAGAGGGGGATGGAGAGTTGGACAGCGAGTTGTCCTGGCTGCCGATAGGGACAAATACCTGGGCGTCAGGGTTGAAGCTGCTCTTGATTTCTTTGTCCAGCTCTGTGGCACTGCAGCCCTCACTGTCATCTAGGTAGAGAACTTTAACAGAGCCCTTCTCACCAATCTGATAGGAAACCTCAAAAGGATCAATCCAGACACTCAGCTCTTCTGGCACATTGGCACGCACATCCTCTACAGCCAGCCCGCTCCGCTTGGCCGCCAGCTCCACCACCGGATCCACCGTCTCCCCTATATGAACACAGCGATAGCCAGATCCCTTCAGAGGTTTCTCTGGGTACCAATGACCCTCATACTTCTTCTTCAGCAGGCGCTCTAGCTCCTCACCAAACAGGTCTGCCCGCCTCCGAGGAAGCTTGTTGTACAGGTACGAGATGATGAAATTAAGAGCAACTTTGATCTCCAGATGCATACTCTCTTCCCAGCAAGCAAGTCAGGGCAATGTATTAAAAGTGACAAAATGACGGGAACATAGACAAGTTTTGACTCCAAAGAGACCTAGGGAAAGAGAGAAAAGGATGGATGAAGACTAGAGAAGACAACAATTCTTCACCTGTTGAGATAAACAACTGTGCCTTTTCATGAACAAAGCAGAGTGAGCAATTTATACAAATACTAACAAAAAGTAATGCTCTCTAGGAACGTCACCACAAATCTACTGGTCCTCAAAACAGAGGAATGCTGATAGGGAGAACTCTCCCTGCTCCTCTTTCAGAAGAAATAAGGGTGTAGCCACTACCTGCACAAAACGAGGTACATCACACTCACCTCACTGCCAAGCACTGCTGCTGTAACCCAGCAGGCCACTGTCTGCTCTAGCAGAGCTCTGTCGGCACATCTAACACACCTCTCCTGCCCTGGCACTTGGCTTCTTCCAGTACGGCCCACCTGCACCAGCCTCTCCAGAGCCCAAGTGCAGCACCTGAACAGTCTTGTGACTCACTCAGCAGCTTTGTGCAGAGACCTGCTCACACACAGGACAGCAGGGCCAGCCTCTCCTCTGGGAGGTCACGTAGTTGTGCTGAGTGCCACATGCTGCTGGCACAAGCGCAGAAGGGACAAGCAGGAGCAAAGGGAGGGTGCTGGGGCACCAGCTGCCAGCCCATGCTTATTATCCCCTTGACTGACAAGCACCTATCTTATCAAGCGTACTCAGTTGAGACTCTGCCAAGCTACAAGCATAAAACCTCAGTTTAAGCCTGCTCAGGGGGGAGAGGGGGACATCAAATGTGCATAGAATCCCAAAATACACACATGCCAACAGCCTGTCCAGTACAGTTCACATCGCTTAGTTCTTGCACAGAGAGAAGAGGAGGTCTGCCAGGATCAGGTACCTACTTAATAAAAACTGAAACTGCTTGCCAAAGATTGAAGTAATCCTTTCTCCTCTCTCTCTCTCTGCCTTGTGAGGAAGTCTCTGAAATGAAGAGAACCCCCAAAAGCACAACCACATGCAAAACCACAACACTCAACTCGCCCTTTATACACAGATGTGCAAAAAATGTTTGTCTGGGTACAAAAAAAACCCCAAACTAGGTATGTTTGCACTACACTCTGTCACTCATCCAAAGAAGATGACCACAGATATTTTAAGAGGAACCACACTTCCAGTACCCTCCACACCTCTTCACGGGAAAGAAGAATATCCAGTTTTTAATTGGCAGCTTAGTCAGAGACCAATCTGTCTCCAGCTGCCCTCACCTTGCTCAAAGAGACACACTGTGTTCAACCATTTTCCTAAAATGGGCTTTAGGGATATTCTCGCACAGCACTCAAGCCAATGTTTATGATGTGTGACAATTATTTGGGCGTGTGGATAGAGTACAAACATACATAGTCAGCATTCCCCTGTAAAATCCCAGCAGTACAATCAGGTATCCATGCTGGCCTAGGTCAGGAGGAATTAAAAACTGACCAGACTTGTTTGCTTAGTCTAGTTTAGTGGACAGGATGGATCAAATAATTTTCAAAAAGCCCTCAAATATTTTGACGCTTTACTGCAAAAAAGGGATGAAGATTCTATGTTTTTTCTGTACTACTCTATGTTCACAGAGGTTTACCCTCAGGAAGATGGTAACCAGAAACAGATCTCACACCTCAGATCTGCCAACAGAGGCCAGTTCTGGAAGGAACCCCCTTTGGAGTTGACTCAGCAACATAGAAACACACAGGAACAAGGGAGTGAAAAAGAAGTCTTGCTTTTAAAACTTGCTTTAAGGAATTATTGTAATGTAACAAACTTTGGTAGGTCACTGCAACTTGACCAAGTCCAAGTAAGAACTAATGAACACCAAAGAAATCAGCAACCGCAGTTTTCCTAAGAACAGTTAAGAAGAAGCCATTTTCAAAAGGCAAAAGTCTTGGGCCAGAGACAGAGCCTTTTCGACAGAAATTAAGTATGAAGCAAACCCCTAAAGAGCACACCTAAAGAGCTTGTATAGCCTATACTACCTCAAGGGAGAATTACATAGAGCTCTCTAACTTCTTTGGCTTTGACACATTCAAAAGAGAGGATACCTTGGGATCCCAGCAAGTTAAACAGGAAAAGAACAGCCAGTTTGTAAGTCTTTTATCTTGTGATAAATCCTAATCCAGATCCAAAATCTATTAAGAAAACAGATATTAAAGACTAGGAAAGGAACAAGTAGCCAAAATTTGTTAACATCCTACCTGCTATATAAATGTCTCAATATACATTGAGGACCCCCATTCCTCATCAACTTTTTGCAGAAAGCAGTGAGGAGGTACAATTATACATTATCTCCTCTTTTCTCCTGTTTTCCTAAAAAGAGGATGCTCTCTACCTTGTTTATGAAACAGGTAAGTTAATTAGCCTAGTAACACCAGCAGCTGCCAAGGTAGTAGCATACAACTAATACCTGCTGAAGGCACAAAAAAAGTCACCAGCTCCTTAGGTTGTTGACATGGCAAGATGTGCTTCTACAGGATCCCCTCAATCTCTTTCTACTGCACTGAAATATGATTAAATAATTTTAAAAGGATTGTTTAAAACCCTGAAACCCACCGAAACAGAGCTGAAGCAGAATGGCTCTGAGATAAGAAATTACTGAATATCAATTTTAAGAGCTATTCCGAGCAGTCTTCCATAAACGCCAGCATTTTCAAAATAAAGGCTTATTGTACATGGACAGAACATCGAGGTGCTGGCAGGGAACAAAGAGCTGTTTCTCTACTCTGCGGAGGGAAGGCAGGAGCTCCCTCAGACTCCCCGTTTATCGGTACGCTGAAGGGGAGAGGCCAGACCATCACTTGCAACAGAGAACAGCGAACACGGGAACGATTCCCTCCTCTCCTGGCTACACCAACACGGTGGGTGACCTTGCGAGTATTCCCCTTCGAGCTCCCGAAGGAGGCCTGGCCCTAGGAACGGGCTGGCTGCCCGGGACTTAGACAGCGGCCTGCGGTCCTACAGCCGGACACACCCGTCTGGAACGAGAGTGCCCTTCCCAGTACCCCGCCAAGGGCAGCGGAGAGACTCCCCTGCGCCAGAGGAACGGCCCCGCGGGGACGAGCCCCGTCGCCCCCTACATCCCCGGTAGCGCGGCCATCCCTGGTACCCTGCCGGTCACGGCACGCCGGGAGCCGTAGTCCTCGCTCCACCTCCCCACCCCGCGACCTACTTCTTCCCGGACTGCGGCTCCCGGCGCGCCCCGCGCCCGGCCCGGTTCGTCCTGTCCCCCAGCGGGGCAGGGCACAAAATTTTCCAGAGCACATGCGCGCTGAGGCCCGCCCACCCTTGCCGAAGCTGCCCACGGCTAGGAACACGCCCCGTGGCCCGGGACCACCGGGCAGCCTCCCCCTTCTCCCCTTCCCTTCCCCTCCCTCCCTCTCAGCAGGGATGGGCGGGTGCGTCCCCACCCAGCAGCTGCTCCCCACCACCCCCCCCGCCTGCGGGACAGAGCCCGGGAGGCCAGAAGCCCAGTGTCCCTCTGTCTCTCTCGCCCGGCCCCCGCTGCTTGTCCCCTTCGCCCCAGTGGGGGTACGCGAAGTGGCAAACAAGGTTCCCAACAGAGTGGTCGGATAGATGAGGAGATGCCAACAAGGGCGAACTCCTGGCCCCGCACATCCAAGGGGACACCACAGATGGGGGTGTCTGGGGGAGATGGGGGAATGGGGGGGCGGGGGCAGCCCAGCCCAGCCCCGACAGCGCCTTTGTTATCGCCAGGCTTCTCCCCCTCGGAGCTCGTCGTGCACGAAAGGGAACATCCCGGCGACATCCCCCTTTCTTGGGAGCCCAGAGTGCCCACCGCCGCCCTCGGGCCCAGCCTGCCTTTTTTGGGGCTGCTAAGGCTGGGGCTGAGAAGCATCCCGCTCCCGCCACCCCTCCTGCCCCTCAAACTGGGATGTAGGGAATGAAATGGTGAACTGGGGCACTGCAAAGCGTCCCCGACCCCAGTAACTTTCACCCCCATTCTTCTCCCTTGAAGCCCCATTAATCCCCCCTGGGGACCCATAGCGGCACAGTGACTCCATGGACGGGTAAATCACGGTACCTGGTGGGGAGGGGGACGATGAGCCCTCTCAGACAGAGCCCACAAAGAGGATGCGCGCTGGAGGAGTCCCGGCCCAAGAAGGGGGGTGGGGGAGAGAAGCACCCTGGCCCCACTTACCTCGTCCTCGGCTCCAGGGCCGGCGCTGCTGGCGGCTGTCGCGGTGGCCGAGGACGCTGCCGGCGGGTCTCGTCTCGTCTCTGCTCTGCCCCGTCTCCTCCGTCCCTTGTACCCGACGGCGCGGGGCGAGCCCGGCACTGTGATGTAGACGCCACCGCTATACTCCCACAGCTACCCGCACCCCGGCCCCGAGTGAGCCAACTCACGGCAAACTTTCACCCTTAGCAACCTCTCGGCGCACGGATCCGCTCCCGCACCGCGTAATGCGGCCGCGGTGGGCGGGCCGGGACTACTTCCTCCTTTCGTCGCCGACCGCAGCGCCTCGGGTGGACGGGGGCGGGGGCGCCGGGGTGGCGGAGTCCTCTCTGCTGTCCCCCCCGGGCACCGAGAGTATCCCGGATCCGAGCTCAAGGGAAGGAGAGAGGGGGGGCCGGCCTTAGCGGGGATTGTCCTGAGGATTCCCGCAAGCGGCTTAGCCTGAGACGACGGGGGGATTGGGAGAGGAATCGAACGGAGCGGGGAGGCTCAGGACCGGCCCGCGTGGTCCCCGCCCCCACGCACCATGGGTACGGTGAAGCTCCAGCTGAGTGGCAAGGCCATCCCCAGAGCTCCCGAAAGGACAGTTCCCTGCACACCCCAAGCACGTCCACGAAGACCCGTGGTGGAGCCCGCCGCCCTGCTACAGTGGAGCAGTCACTCGGGGAGACGTGCCCACGGGCCATCCCGGTTTCCTCCATCGTTGCAAACCCCTCGGCATCCCTGGTCCCTGATGGAGGCGGGGGGCTGCGAGCGCATCTCCTCGGGGAACAACGGGGCAAGACCAAGCCAGGTGGGCTGGTGTCGCCGGGAGGAGAGGAGCAGCATGACCACCACCTCAGCCCCAAAGCGGGGACGGAGATCCCGCCCCCGGCACACTCTCTCCGCCTCCCGAACTATTTTATCGCCGCACGCCTATGTCCCTCCGCCTCCAACAGAGCAGGGCCGGCCTCGCCGCGGCTGAGACGAGAGACCTGCAAGGTGCGCGAGCGCCGGCCCTGCTAAAAATAACTGCGGCGTGTTAGCAACAGCCTTCCCATTGGCTGGCCGGGCCCGGCGGCGCCTTAGGATTAGAGCGCTGCCTCAGCCAATGAGCCGAAGGGGGTGTGCACGGTGGGCGCTGCTGGGAGATGTAGTCACCGGGGTGGCCGCAGCCTGCCCCGTCCCAGGTGCTCGCCCTTCACCGCGGGACGTTCGCGGGTTCGGGCAGAGCTCGAGGTTACAGTCTACCCAGAGGATGGACAGCCACGGTGACGGCCATCCCTGCGGCTATGGGTCGATCGCGGCACCTCCACCGCCAAAGGCTGAGCTGCACCGCCCACTGGCAAGCTGAAGGCACTCTCAGCTCACAAACAGATACGCACCATTTGTTCTGAAACAGACCCATTTCTAGTTCCAGGAAAATGAAGAAAATGTCTACAGGCATCCCCAGGCCGCGTATGTTACAGTCCAAGGTCACACCACCTTCCACACACACCACTTGGCAAAGGCTGCTTGCTGTCCACACATAAAGCAGCTTTTGACCCAAGTAACATTCCAAACTAGTGGAAGGGACACCAAGAATGGTGTTTCCAGCTCCCCCAGCCACTTGTCCTGCATCTTTCTCAGTGCTGACGGAAGCAGAGGGTGACACAGGAATTACCAGTCACAGTTGCAGCAGGGGTAGCTGTCCTGGCAACCATCTCCCAAGTGCAAATATACAAAATCCATCTCTTGCCTTGTTTCCACTGTAGAAAATGAGGTTTAAAACAACTTTTGGAAGTTAAGGTATAAAGTTAGAAGTTGTTAGTTATAGAATTGTAAAGTTAAGGTAAAAATTAGTAATAATGTTACCAGAAACAAAAATTCATTTTGAAACTTTTACTTTGGGAATGTGTCTTATCATAGCCTTCCGTCAGTCTGGAATGCAGTTTCCATGGTGAGTTACCTGAGTTAGGACTTCTGGCCACCCTTACCAGGTCCTAACACCCTTGACTATCCCACCTCCCCCCTGCCTCTGTAGCTCCCCTGCCTCTGTAGCCTCCCCTGCAAGCAAGTTATATGGTAATTAGAGATCCCAGGATGCAAAGCCTCAAGAAAATCGACACAACTTCCAAAATCAAACAATAATTCTCCCCAAAAACCACCCAAGACAGAATAATGGCAACAATGAAGACAGGAGTGTGAAAGCCGACAGATCTTTATCTCAAAACCAGCAGTCTTTATCTAGCCGAGACTAAAAAAAAACCATTGTAAATAACCGACCCCTCAGCAGCAGCAGACTGGAATGGGGAATTCATCAGGAGCTTGTCTCCTGTGAGGGGGAGAGGCCAATTCCCCACCTGGCAAGCGGCAGGGTGCCCAGCCCCCCTCCTTCTCAGCATTTCAACGAAGACCATCACTGCTCTCCCAAGCACCTATTTATATAAAGGAGATGATTCTTTAATAAAGGCATATAAAGGGGGAAACATTGTCTCCTTGCCCCCAATTATTACACCACAACAGTCCTTGGCCTTCTTCTGGATTTGGTTTGTCCTCCCTCATTTGGGAACACCTTAACTCAGGTACTGCTTTTGCCATGGAAGAGCATTTCTTTTGAGGCCAGCCAACACCGTGTGTTAAGAAATCTATTACTGTTCCTTCCCAGCCACAGCAATCAGCCTTGCTCATTTTCCCACTGATTACAGAAAAAACAATAACTTTTGAAGTTGTTTTTTTTTCTGCAGAGGAAGGGGAAAGAAAAAGAAAGAGCTATTATGAGCAGCCTTATTTTCATTACTCCTATTTTAAAAGTTGAGTTACAAAAGAACAGCTTTTTTTTTTTTTCTCAATTATTCCCTTGCTTTGCTGGAAACAAAATTATACTGTCAGAGATGAGGAAATTAAAATGACTGAGCTATTTTTAGCATCGCTAAGCAAAAAAGGGAATTACATCTCTAAAACTGTGTTATTGTTTTAGTGTGTTACTAAGAGGCTGTCACATATTAGGGCTCTCTAAAATACCTGTGCCTTGACTGTGCTCCTTTAATTATGGCATCACTCTTGTATACACGCAGGCAGAGGAATTCTGTCACAGTATTCGCTCCTGCATGCTCAACCATTTGGCTATTATGTCAAAGCAAAGCTCTCATGTCACGTGTGCCTGGGGAGAGGAGCAATTGCCAAGCCAGTGGGACAAGAGCTCGTTTGGTTGGATTATTTAATGCCAAGGAAGGGAAGTCAGGTTATAATTGGGCATAATTAATATCACCATACCCTGAATCCTCTGTACATTCAATTCAGATGACAACCCCAGGGAAGTGAAAAATTCTTTCCTGCTGTTGAAAGAGGCAAACATGAGAAAATAACAGCTCCCATGCAGATTGGGTTTCAGAAGCGAGATTTTGTCCATGCAGCTACCACAGGAAAAGCTCACATGCAGATTCCAGACCTCCACCTACCTTTTCGTTTTGCTTCTTCTTGAAGAGAAGTAATGCTTGGGGCTCAAGGGCTTTGTCAAGACAAGGTCTAGGTGGTTCAAGGGACTGGATGTATGTTACAGAGCTATTTGCTGAGCTCAGCTGTAGTTGTGGCTGGCAGTTGGTCTAAAGGGGTGTGTAACAGGGAACACCTACACTTCAGAACACAGCAATGCCTTGTTAGTACTGGCAACAGAGGCAAATTTCTTAATAGGCCATGAGGTCCCATGTTCTTTCCTTCAATGTAAGTATTTGAAATGATTTTTTTTTTACTTGTTATGCAACATTTTAATTAAAAAAAAAGAAAAAAATAACACTACCTAGAGAAGTAACAGAAGGAAGACACATCTAGCTCCATGCATAGGATTTGAAGACAGCACCACGGGTGTTTAGCTGCCACGTTGACAAAGCTGTCCCTGTCTCTCCCAGCCTTCCCTGCTGTTGCCACTCAAGTACTTTGCAACTGGCAGCCAGGGAACCCCTGAATCTGGCTGCATAAAACTCCACAGACTGATGAAGCCCTTCCAAACTTGGTCTGCACACAGCAGTAGGATGTGTCTTGTCTCATTTTCCCCCTGCAGGGAAGCTCACCCTTTTAGCATGTGCTCTGGTCTCCAGTACTGCAAGGCAATCTCCTCCTACTAGACAAGTACTTTTAAATCTATTTAGGTGAAAAATAATGCACTTTTCTAGAGGCCCTGCCTAGGTATAATCTACTGGTGCATAGAAACCATTACCAAACAAGCAAGGTCATGTTTTTCTGGGGTACACAAATACCCCCATTACCCTTGTCTGAATTAGCAGCTTCAGGGCAATGTCCCATCTGTGCTCTGAAAGTATCAGAAAGGCAGTGGCACTGAACGATCTGAGCACCAGCAGCATTTGGCATGCTCCCCAGAGCTGTCTGAGCAAACAAGGCAAAGAAGAAAAAGCCTGTCCCTTCCTCTCTCCACCTGCCCAGTGACTCAGAACAACTAGAAATGGCAGCTTAACTCTCAGAATACCGACTGATATATCCAGCAGTCAGCGTGAGGGCATTGGGAGTGCCAAGAAAGTGAGTATGCTCAGCTGTTTTTGGGGATGGGGGAAGGGATGGGGACACTCGTACCTCTACAGCAAGCCCTGCTCAGGCAGTCCTGCTAAATGATTAGGAACAAGGGGTGGTCTAAAATTAGTTTACCAGGGTTTTGAGACAAAAAATAATTCCTTACTTCATTTCCTACTACCTTTACTGAAAAACTTTGTCATCTTCCAAATTTCTGGGAAGAAAAAAAAGCGTACAAACCTTCTGCATTCCCAGTGAGATAATGTGGGCTGCCTGACTGAGGGTAAGTGATAAATTCTGGTTGAAGTGATAAAGTTCCAGGTACAACAAATCTGCATGTCATGGTGTTGCTCTGAGCTTTCTGTCTTTTTGTCTTTCTGTAGAACTTTCTCACGCAGCTTCATGAAAACAATGTCTATTCTTAGAATGTTTACATACTTCTCCTCTGAGAGAAGAAATGATTGATGGTGATGTCCACCATCCAGGCTGAAGAGGTGGCGACCTGTGTAACCAATCTCTTGACCTCTGTACATATCTATAAATACTGGAGTCAGATTGAATTAAAGAAGAAGTTTTCTAAAACAGCTGTAGTGTGAGTTTCATTTCAGTGTTCCTGAAATTGGGATACGCCCAGCTTCAGCCCGCAACAGTCATGGCCTGCTTTTAAAGAAACACAGAATTTAAAATGCGATAACAGGTCTGACATGGGCTTCTCGGTCTGCAGAGGCAGTTGCTTATTCCCATAGAACTGCTTTGGAAGAATAGGTTTGCTGTAACCAATGAGCTAGATTCCTCTGAACATCTTGGCAAATGACATGCATCAGAAGTTGTGTAGGGGAACCATGGTGCAGGAAAGACGACATACTGATACTCTCAGAACTTGGAAGAGAAAGTCGACAATTAATAGCTGGGGGCAGCAGAGGGAGGAGCAGCTGAGATAGCTGTAGGGACAGTGACAGTTACAGCCAGCTGCAGCAAGGAAGAAATACTTTTGAGGGGAGGATAATCACAGTTTGTGTGCTTTTCACTTTTATCCAAATGGTTGGAGCAGGTAGAAGAGGTATTTAAGCCAAAGAGTAGTGAGAGGAATTGGTACTAGCCTCAAGGGAATACCTGAAGTCCTGGAAGGGGCACAAAATATAAAAAGGTCTTGGGGCTCTGCACCCCAAGACTGCACAAAGACAACCGTGCTAGTGTGGCACACGCTCTGCTCAGACTACAAGCGCTTGAAGGAGTACAGGGCACACTGAGTCAGGACCCTGATTTAACCATCTGAGGAGTGTACACATCCATGGGAAACTCAGTTCCACCTCTGCACAAAGGCGCCTGTTCCCAGATCTTTGCTGAGCCAACAGACTGCTTTCAGCCCGTACTGGTATTGGACAAACAAGAAGCCTATGGTTTCCAGCATGTACACGGCCAATAGCCCAGAACAAAACAGTTGGTTTCCTGTTACAGCAGGGAAGGCTTTAACTTATTCACAACAGGACAGCGAGTCAAATAGCTTAATAGGTTTTAGAAAGGGATTGGATGTTTGCATGGTGAAACAACATCCACAGCTGTATTAGCAAGGATACGGGTTATAAGCTCAGCGATGCTCATGCTATGGGACAAAATGATCAGTGGCTGGGATCACAGGCAGACAAAAGCAACAGCCGTTCCCTGAAGCTCCTTGTGGCAAGGTCACGTGGCCATAAGCAGACACTGTCAGAAATCACATAACCAATTGTGAAGTGCTAGCTGGACTAATCCTTCATGTCCCCAGAAAGCTCCAGAGAGGCTAGGCACAGAATGAGCCAAAGAGAAATCCTTGTACAAAAAAACAAAAATAAAAAATAAAAAAGCCCAAAAGAAAAAGCTTTATTGGTATGCATCCTATAGAAATGTTTACAAGAAATGGCCTTGGATTTATCTGTCAAAGAAACATGGAAACAGCTGTATTCTCCCTAGAAAGATACCAGCCACGAGCAGATTCCTTACAAAACAGGGCAGCGTGGAAATATACTGGAGGAAGGGAGCAGATTGGTGCTCTGTTCTTCAGCACTGGTGGATGAAACAATTTCAAAAAATTGAGAGGAAGCCCAGTAAGAACAACCTCAAGGTGTTTCTCCACACTAAAAACAGCATCTTCCTTTTCTACATAGCTCCTCTATGTGTAAGTGCTTGCCCACTCTGCTTTGTAGAGAGAGCTCAGCAACTACTAGTAGAGCTTCTGCAAAGGCAAGAGACAGTAATCTTTATTTTCCCTCTCTCATCATTGATTCTAATCAGGTTTCAGTCCCCACTCAGTCTGTTATTTCTCCAACCCCAAGTATGTTACTGAATTTGTACTGCTTTAGGAAAAAAAAAAAAACTAGTTTTCAATAAGAGTAAAGTCCAGAGATGTTCCAAGACCCTCTTGCCAACCCAGTTAGAGGTAGCCACATATGAATAGGATCACCTCTTCTTGAAGCCATACTTTTTCCTTTCATAGAAAAGGTCTGTCTTAGAACTGCCCAGGTTGACGATCTTAGGGCAACCATCTCTCTGTAAGAAAAGAAAATGCAAGTTAGGAAAAGGGCAAACACAGAACAACATCATAGTTGTAGCAGGTTCTCAGTTCCCACACTCCTCACCCTGTCCTCAACACATTTCAAACACCTGTACAGACAAATTGCTTTCCAATGCTAGTTACCAGTAAGACAGTGGAACAGAGAAGAGGATACAAGTCTTTTCAGCATTACTGTAGGACATGATTTCCCTCATGGCCAAAATGCAAAACAGCTCGTATAACATCAGCCATTTAATGAAAAGGATGCACTGTGCCTCAAGACTGAATCCTTTTTAAATCAGGATGTGCAGGACTTCTAGGGTCCAGAGGAATAACCTTTCTCCTCCTTAGCCAAGAAGAATCTTGCTGCTCTAGATGTCATCAAACCATTCTTGTGTTTAGGAACCCCTCAGCCGTAACAGCAGAACTGAATCTCAGATTCTTGCAACCTGGATTGATTACTGCAGAGGCTGTAGGGTCAGCTACTCACAACAGCTACACAGATAAGTTCTTGTACCTGAATTCCGGTACACGGTGAGAAAAAAAGCCACAAGAAAAGCAAGGGGAGTAGGGCAGACCCTCCTGAGAGGTGTGGTTGCAAAACTAAATCAGAAATGCACCTCTTGGTATATCTGGGAACATTTGCCCGTGGGCCACCTGAGCCCAACATCTGCATAATTCTTTAGGGCAAAACGTTATGGCTGGCCACAGCAACTGTGAATGGCCCAGCAGGCAGAGGAACATGTGTCCTTGGCTGAAGTACAAGCCTGAGTGCATTAGATTTAGAAAGCCCCTGGGCAGATGTCAGATGCTGGAGAATCTGCACCCAAGCTGCCTGGCTCCCATGCCAGAGATGCAGTCTGGTGGGGAGGATGTGCATAACAGGAATAACAGGAGAGGTGGGGAACAGAAATCATCCCTCCCCCGTACACCTGTCACAACCCTTTTCTAGCTACTGTCTCCTTATTTCATTTTGAACCTCAATATGAGGTTGAGTTGACTCTTTCAAGCCTTGCCTCCCACAATCCATGGAGTCTGTTCAAATCTTGACAGCCTTATTGCAGGGCTCTGTTAATTCTTCCACCTCTTCCTAAGGACACAGATCATGAGCACTCTACTTTCTCCAATAAAAGATTACTATTTGCAACTCACAGATGTCCTGGGTGACAAAGTGGTATCCTGGCCCTTACCCACAGATCAAAGTGGCCTGAAACAACACTCCATTCCTTCCTCCACCAGAATAAATGAACCAAGAGTAACCAGGTCCTTTGCTTTGTGCTCAATAGCATTCCACCTCTGCCATCCATTTTATTTGTTTTCTTGCTTCACTATCTTTTCCAGTCTTTCTCTAAGGATGATGAAAGTGCTGTGGCTGAAACCTTGGACTGTTAAAGCTTCAGGTACAGAGCTCTGCCCATCTGTTTTTCTTATTCACATCAGCATCAGATATCATAATTATGACAGGCTGCAGCACACTTAATTTTTCTCCTTCTGGGCTTCCTACGCTTGTGCCAGCACTTTTCAATCCTGCAACAAATCATGTCAAATCTGCTGTTTCAGATCTGTAAACTCACATCTGCCCTAATATGTAACATCTGATTTTTCTGCTATGGAGCAACTTTCTTCTCTCACAGCAGCATTCACCCAAGGTGTCAAAATACCCCAGACTTGTTATTCTTCTCTAGCTCAATGTTTTCCACAGTCCTCCCTGACAAAGCAGCTGGTTATTTCACACCTGAACCAAACATAAGAGGCAGGTGATCTTAGGTTATGAAGAACATTTGTTGGGAATCTCTAAGAATTGATAAAAATAAAACCAAGCCTATTTTACTCATGACTTATAAAGCCAGGCATCTTCATTCCAAAGGCAAGTGAACAAAACTACTTTTCCTCACAGCATTTATAAAGTAGGAGGCAGCACCACCATCACGGCACTTATATCCCTATTTAGATATAGAGAAAGATTATGGTTCTGTTAGATCTAAAGACTAAATTTAAATGAAGACCTGCTCCTATTCTGGATTTGGCTGCAGGCCTCTAGACAAAACAGGCACTGGAGAGAATTAAAGCAGCAACTCACTCAGCTGAGGACACTCCTGTAAATCACTCTGAACCACTCTCTCAGCACGTTCTTCGGTCAACAGGGTGTGTGAGAAATCACATTTGCAAAGCACCAAACAACTTTTAACAGTCACTCTCACAGCTACCAGACCTATATTCTGGGATAGCAGAACTGTAAGTATCATGTTCTTCTTCTGCAAGGTCTTTCTAATGCTTTGCTGCAGTTCATGTCCTGCACTCATTGCGTTGGATTATTAACAAAAGCCTTACAAGGGGTGAACAGCTGTCTCATTTCACATGTGCTGTGGCTTTCAGTGCAATATTATAAAAAGATTATAGCTCTGGCTATAGACAAAAGGGACCATTACACCAAAAAGCATTAGCAGAAAGAGAGATATCTACAATATAGACCATTTCTGAAAAGAATAAGAAAATATAAATTGTATCCCATTGAAATCATACAAGAAGCATCAAACTTGAGAAACACAATTACCAGTGGAGCCACTGGACACTAAGGACCAACTTTACCTTGTTATTCAAAGGAAAACAAAGGTTTTGATTCCACAGACCTTACAGTATCATATGTGCTCTTAATCAGTGGCTCATAATGGACTTCTAGAGGCCCCTGCCACTGCCTTGCAGTGTCTGCATTACTTCTGACTCTGGTGAAACCTAGGCTGGAGCTGTAGTAAGATAACAACCTGAAGTGGTAACAAACAGTGGAGGAAATGAACTGTGACTGTGCAAAACAGTTAGAGATCCTTAGAATGAAGGAGTTACAATACCTCAAAATGCTTTGCAGTAACAGAGACCTATCAACAGGGGAAGAAAGGTTTGAGGTATCAAACAAGTGCCAATCCTCCCAGCACTAATTTTGGCAGCTCCAACCCCCTTAAAGGTAAGCATGGCTACTATGTAGCTGGGATGGCAACTTACATCTTTTTCCTGGATAGTGCACTCCTTGCAGTAGTAGGCATCGGACACTCCAGGCCCCCCACAGATGACGCACCGGCCCTGGTAGGAGCCGTAGTTACACTCATCGCAAATGCGCACCAGGGTGCAGGGCCGCACGTAGGAATCACAGATCACACACTTGCCGTCACCTGCGAGCACAGCACAGCCTTTGGTTACAGAATGTTCTTTTTGCCACCTCCATGTCAGAGGAAAAGCTTCCTGGTCAAATAAATTTCCTGTACACTCCAATACAGTACATCTGAACTGCAGAAATGTGCCTTGCAGGCACAGGGCTCAACTTTGTATTGCACACAGACTTGAGAGGAACAAGAGCCATAGTCTGCAATATTTGAGAGTTTTCTTAAATTTAGACATACATTCACAGTCAAGAGAAGAAAAGCAAAATTACTTCTTTGTGATTAGCCAAGACTTGTTTAGATTGTACCACTGCTTTTACTCTATAACTGTCTTGGTTTAGAAAGACAGGTATCTGCCAGGGAAACTGGGGTTCCCCTTAGAATAGAGGATGTAAACCCCTCACCCCCCGCCAAGTTCTAATTTTGCAATTAATGGCTCTCAGGCAACGATTTGGGAGTAGGAATAACAGCTTTTTACTAAGAATATAAGAATACAAATGTGGTAGAAAAGAAAAAGGAAAAAAAACAAAACAAAACAAAACCACCCCACCAAACCAGCAAACCAACAAACAACAATTTTGAAAAGTCCTGACAGGGTCAAAGCTACAACCTTGTTAGTCAGGGTGTGGAAAGCAGTCCAAAAGTGAGTCCTCCTGGAATGGCAGGTACAGCTCCGCTGAGGCAGAAAATGATCCAGTAGCAGAAAAGAAAGGGGTCCTGAGGTGGTGAGAAGGGTCCAGCCTTCCTCCCGTAATCGGATGAAGCAAGACACTGTGCTGGTTTAAAGTCCCAGCTTTATCCAGGTGAGAATGGCTGGCTCCTCCCACGGGGTGGAGCATCACACAATAGGTACGCTAGGATGTAGGTATGTGTTGGGAAGGGGACACGGCTAGAGAAGACTGTTAATGGCCCATTAAAGATAAGAACAATGCTCTACCTGATACTGACCGTTGGGCCATTATCAAAAGGCACCCACCCCCAACTGTTTTTCAGCAGATGAAATTGAATAGACTATAACCCAGGACAATAACTTTTCCTGACTTACTCACTTGCAAAAGAAAAAAAGCCAGACTGACAGAACTAGAGTCCTTACCTACACAGAAGGAGCAGCGTAAGCTTCTCCTACAGTGCCACATCAACAAAAGTTTGGAGTTACTATCCTCAAAGAGATAAGAGATTGTACTCATGGTCCCTTTAATCTTTCATCTGTGAGAACGCCAAAGAAAGGGCAAACTGGCATAAGCAGCAACTTCACAAAAGTTGCTCTTGCACTCTCACAAGAAACTGAGTGAAATTCAAGTACTCATATCATACAGGCAAAGAGCCATCAGATGCCAGTGGCAGTTTATGCTGAGCTGGACTTTAACCAAAACACTGACCTATGGATAAAAGGTTTCATATCCTATTACCAGTTCCCAAGGTATCTAATCCTGACTCCCACAAACAGCTTGCCTAACCTGCTCTAAAATCTCTGGCATGACAGCCCTCAGCTACTACCAATAGGAATCGGTTTCACTGTCACGTGCTCTTGAAAATGATCTTCTTGCTTCAGACTGTCTTTCTTCCACTTTACTTACACTATTTTTAAGTCACAATCTACTCGCCTCATTTGTTCCGTTCCCCTACATGATCTAACAACCGATCACAAGGATCTAACAACAGATCATACTCTTTCTTCCCTTTCACAGCTAAGCATTTGATTTCTTGGGTTTTTTTCCTGCTCTAACTTTAGATGTTTGCCCTCCATTTCTTCTTCTCCTAGATGGTAATGGGAACCTTTCTCGCAGTATGATGAAGCCAAAATCCAAAAATGCATTTTTCCCCTGCTTTGAAATGATCAGGATGATATTTTGGTATTACAAATTATAAGGATCCAACGAAGCACTTACTGTAGCCTCAGCCACTGGAAATGCTGGCGGCAGGTACTCTAGAAGTGCCTTTGTGTGAGAGTCTGTTTGAGTTTGCAAATTTTTAAGTATTCCTTGAGCTACACTTGCAGCATAAAGGTAATTCTTCCCTTCTCAAAGAGTGACATCAAGTTTGTGGTTAAAGCAAAAATACATTCCAGCCTTCGAATGCAAACTGCATGCTCTAACCACACCACCATGCTCTCAAGCAACTAAACGTGGACACTATACTTACATTTTTCACAGAGTCTTCCGATTGCTGGGGGAAAAAAAAAAGATTATTTAAGGCAGGAGAAAAATCTAAGTAACTACAAGCTTGAATGTCAAATAATTATCTTCTGCAACAACCAGTCCTTAAAAAAATAAAGGTTAAACTACAGAAACAGTTTGAGCATAAATACAAACATTCACCATAAGCAATACATATCCTCCTGGAGACATTTACCGAGACCAAAAAATGCACTATGAATGCACAATGACACCTCTCTACACTAAGAAAACCTACATGCATCATTCCATTTCAAACACAGCCAGTGTGTCTGACTGAAGGAAATGCTGTACATTAGTCTTGGCACAGCTTTTACATTGGTTTTAGTGAGGAGGGAAAAATAAAATCAAGTGTTTGTCTAAAGCAGCCCAAATACCTCCTTTGCTTAAGAACATGAAGGTAGTTAAATGTATCTTAGAAGTCTTGTCACTTGTGTGGGACACTCACAACAATGATGTTAGGAGCTTGGATAAATGCCATAAGTATTGTCTTTCAAAAACTAGATGTCCACATTCACAAAGACTAAGTAGTGATTTAACTGAAGTCTAAGAGACAAGTTATCTGTCAGGACATGACTTTTCAACATAAATAGATAGTTAAAAGCACTGACTATTTTAAAAAGAGATTTTCTATGGACAGTACAGCTGAATGTTTTGTGTTTACGGATCTTGCAGAAAGCTGCTCGTTAAATTTGGTTTTCCAAGGAGTGACAAAAGCCTGGAAAGGACACCTCAACTTCTAATCTTGTGTAGGAGATCTTTCAACCTTGACCCTAATTCTGACTCTAATGCGCCAAGGATAAATCCCGTTATCTGTATTACAGGGACAACTCGGAAGATAACTTTTGTCTCGCAGCCAAAAAAATGCTCTCAAATGCTGCTGGATCCTTAACGGACGGCGGGGCATCAAAACAAAATGAAAATAAAACGAAGATAAAAAAGGTAAGGAGACAGGGACGAGCGAGTGGCGCGCGCCACTCCTCTTCCTCCCCCACTTCCGCCGGGCCTATCGGCCGCGGGCGCGCCCAACGGCCGGTGGCGGGCTCACACGCGCGCGCCTCCCGCTCGCCCCGCGGCGGGAAAAGGGGCGAAGGGACTCCCCCCATCCTCATCTCCCCATCCCCCGGGACTCACCGACGCCCGCCTGCTTGCGGCAGAAAATGAGGTCCGGATGGTGCTTGGCCATGGCGCGGCGATACCGGACCGGCGCCCCTCCTGAGGCCCCACGGAACCCTCACCGCAGCACCGCCCCCGGGTCCTGGCCGGGCTGAGAGGACTGGCTGCCAAAGCACCTCCCCCGAGGGGAAAACGCCAGGGGATGCCGAGATAAACCCTCCTCCCTAAAGTCATTCCATCTCTAACGTTTCTCCGCCCAGAGGAGCCCCGCGTGGCATCCGACGATCCTCTCCCCTGGAGTGTATCTCCCTGCCAGGACCCGCCGGCCACGCCCCCCCGTGGGCGCCAGAGAGTTCAAAGAGGCCGCGTGACGCCATCACGGCGCGACTCCATCTTTGTCAGTGAGCAAAATGGCGTCGTACTGCGTGCTGGCCGCTCGGCTGAGGGTGAGCGACGGCGGCGGGTGGGGCAGGCAGTGGGCGGGATGGGCGGTGGGGATCGCGGCAGGGGCTAGATCACTGCCCGCTGGGCGGCTGGGAGGGCGGCCGCACGCCCGCAACCTCGGGGTCGGGCCGTCCCCTCCTCCGCTTGCAGGTCAGCGTGTCCCCGGTGCGGCCCCACGCCCCGTTTCCATGGCGATGGTGGGGCGGCCGCCGCTTTGGAGGCGGTGGCGTGGCCGTTGCTCGGGCCCCGGAGCAGGGCGTCTCCCGCCACCGGGACCGGCCGGCCGTCAAGGTGAGTGCAAGGTGAATGGGGCGGCGGGGACATGGCCTGGCGCCGCCGCCTTTCCCGTCCACCCGGACCCCGCCGCGGTGGGTTGGAGTCGCTGTCAAAGCCCCGGGCCTAGCAGGGCAGAGAGTCCGAGGGCGAGGGCCCGAACGTGAAATCAAAGTTCTTTCCCCTGGGGCAGGCAGTTTTCTTTCCCTCGTCTTGCATTACGTTCCCTTATAGGCATGCGACTGCACAAGGTGACTTGACTCCTTGTTGTGTGAGCGTGCTGTCTTTTGGCTACTTTGCTTAAAAAAATCTTCCTTTTAATATAGAGGCTCCTGGCTGACAAAAATGCCAGCATCTCTGTATAAATGGGAGCTAGGAAGGCTGAAGAAGCAAGCGGGTCAGGCACATAAATTGCCTTTTTTCCCGGAGCCATGGCTTTCATAGTCTTGTCTGTCATGACCTCTAAAACTCACCTTTGCCAGTAATATGATATTGCCACAGAGACTGCTTTCCTTGAGACTTTGTTGTGTTTAGTGTCTACTCAGTAATAAAGTTTTCATGATCTTTTAAAGCCTGTAAGGCAAATACCAGGTGCAATTTTCTGTTTAGGGCTGCTAAGGGATAAGGAAGTCTTTGCTTCCCGGTGATAAAAGCAGGCAGTATAACTTCTCAGTTTGCCACGTGTGACCTTGGCCAATGTGTTCACTTTTCTTAGGGAACTGAAGTAAGAATTTGGTTGCCTTTTAGTGTTCTGAAAGTTTTTTGGGAATCTTAATTCTAGTTTTGTTATTACTGTCTTACTTTAGAGGTAGATGTTTTAGAAAAGTATAGGGGGTCTTTAAATTTAAATGGAAGTTACAGAATAGCACCATTTCAGTTAGGTTGGTGTATTTGTTCTTAGTTGTTAAATAGTTTTTAGTTTGTACTTTGAACAGAAATGGCTAGTCATAAATTGAAGGCAAATCTTTTATTAGGGTAATAAATTGGTTCTCATTTTATAGTGTGACATTGCATGAGAACAAGCAGTCATTTGCTAAAATTAATATTGTATGATGCAAAACAAAGGTTGTGCTGGCACAGTCGATTTGGGGAATTTAGTATTCCAGGAGGTTGTCTATTATCAGGCTCAGGGTGCATATTTCTTCCCCACCCCCCCGCCTCATGAAGGACTAAATCTGTGATGGTAATCAGCCATGCCTCTAAGTGATGTGTTTAGGAGGCAGGTTTTTTTGCCCCTGTGTAGCAGCCTAGAGATTAATGAACATGAGCATCATTGTGTCAATCACTGTGATAGTGCCAGCATTGACCATGGCACATATTACTACTATTGGTCCTGTTTGCCTCCCATCCTGGAACTGTTTTGGAACTGGCACTGCAGAGAAAGCTTGCCTCTGGGGGAAAAAAATTGGAATTAGCCTGATATGGACTGATTGTCCTTTTTAAAGTATGATTCTAATAGTCTCAACGGGTCAAGATCTCTTTTCTGTCTACCTGAGATAATGCTTTTAGTAGCATTCAGTTTTTTGAGCCACGTTGGCTGAAGACTGACTGAAAGGGAGGACTGTAAAGCTCTAAACTGCCTGAAATATCGGGTTTATTGAAGGCATTGTGGGTAAGTACTGAAATTGTGCATGGGCAGCTTTGTGTATCTGGCAGAAATGTTGGCCAGGGTTAAACTGATCTTCAGAACCATAATTTTGGTTCCTCCTTGGAGGTGGGTCTAGAAAATGAGCCTGCATTTACAATTTGATTATACCACACTGCTGGTTTTTTGTTTGTTTGTTTGTTTTGTTTTTGTTTTTGTTTTGTTTTGTTTTGTTTTTCTTTTGTTTTTTCTTTTTTTAGGCTGAATCATGGTGAATGTTGGAAACTTGGCCAGTGTTCTTAGATCAGGGAAGATGAGGAAAGATGGTATTTTGGGTCGCAGTTGCTACTGTTTTGAACATGAGCTTTTGCTCACTGGGCTCATCTGCCTTACTGGCTGCTAAAATGCATGTTACTTTCTGAATTCAGACTCCCCTTGCATCTGGAACATTCGCTGTTATGAGCTAAATGCAAGATAGCTACCTTAAGATCTGTAGAGACCAGTGAAATCTTCCTTACAGAGATTTCAGAAATAATGACCTATTTATTAGACTCGCTTTCTTCTGTCTTTTAAGGAAGCTTTCACCTTGTAAAATACCAATAGGCTTAGGAGCCCTGTAATGATAATACTGCCATTCCTTTTGCTGAAAACAAGAACACTCAAACTGGAGGAAGGGATTCAGTGCCAGGTGAGAGGAGGTCACTTGGCAGCTGCTTGGTCAGCCTGGAAATAAACAGTTCCTGGATAAAAGGGAAAATTTATAGATTGGTGGCTGCCTACTTCCCTTGGCTATTGAGCTCAAGGGACTTCTCACTACTTATTTAAAAAAACTCTGTGGAAGCCCCTGCAAAGCACTAATACATTCCCTCTCAGAGAAGAGTGAGAGGGAATGAAGCTGGGAACTGCCAGGCTTGTGACTTTTCCTTAATCTTGCAGTTCTGCCACCCCGTTTCTGAGGATGCAATAGAAGGGCAGGCGTGGAGAATAGACAGTGATGACTGATATATTGTAGATTCTTTGTGAGGAGAGATCAGACTTTTGAACCAGAAAGTTTATGCTTGGTGCTGGGTGGTGGTGGAGCCTTAGGCTTGCTGGGTACCAACATGAGAACAACCATATTGAATCAGATTAATTCCCAGCAGAAATAAGGGATTAGATTTATATCCTGGTGAAATGAAGATGGCACTTTTTAAATAGGTGTCTTTTCAAATTCTTATGTAGAGAAAAATGATTCTCTAGTCTACTGAAGCTGATTAATCTGTGCAGTTATTTTCCTTGGGTCATACTGGCCATTACAGAAACAGACCTTCTGTTTTCCAGACTTCTCCAGGCCCAGACAGAATTCTTCACCTTAAAATACGCTCTCTTCCTGCTTCTGGTAGCCTGAAGCTGTGGTCAGCAGAATTCAACTACATCGTATTACTGATTTTGTGACTACCAGCTGAACACTGACATAATATTGAAGAAATATTACATTTCCTTGTGCCATTTCATGAAGTGAAAAGACACGTAGATGTGTGTGTTCAAGGAGAAAAGATTTTACCTGAATTTTGTTTGAAAAGTTTTGTTGTATTTCTTTTTGGAGCACCCTGCTTCAGATGTCTATTTTAATCAGCTTTGGTCCCAGGCAAGGCTAAGATGCTATGAAGCCTCTGCTGTTACTTCTATTTGCATATCTAGTCTTCTTTATGATGAATTAAGAAGAAATTACTGGATTAAACCACAATACATTTCCTGGTCTGGGAAAAAGATTATTTTTCCATGAACAGTGATTAAATAGCTCTGGTTTTTTTTCCAGCCACTCCAGCAGCTGGAAACTTTCACAAGACAGTGAATATCTTGTGAGGTTAAAAAAAAAAAAAAAGGCCAGAACAAAGCAAACATAAATGTTACGAGGTTACTAGATAAAGAGCAGTTTTGCCTAGTGTGTATGTTAAACAATGAGAAGCTGGCTGGCGTTTGATTTGATGTGGGTGGTTTTTCTGGTTTGGTTTTTTTTTTCTTTTTATTTTGCTGGTGGAAGAAGGAAAGGTCTTAAGTCCTACACCTGTGGTAGGTTCTGGAAGTTCTAAGATAAAAGTGCATCACAGTGAAATTTGATGACTGGGTTTCCCATGCACTCATGGAGGAGCAGTGCCGTCTTTGTACCATCAGGTTCACTTTCTTCAGATATTCTTTCATGACAGTGGTGTGCAGCTGCTGTAGGTCTGTACTGCTTCTACCAAAAGCTCTTTGTATAATGGCTTAGGATAGTGTGGTATAAATGCAAACTGCACCCTTATTGCTAGTGCGCTGAGAGTAGTGTGATCTTGCCTAGCTTTCCCAAAGTTTTTTTTGCAAAAGATACTAACAAGTGTTATCAAAAGGACAATAAAATAAAAGATTGGCTAAAAATTGGTGATGTCTCTTTAATTTGTAATTATTTCAGGCAGTCTTTGCAATGCTGGTAACAAGAAAGCTGGAAAAAATATTCACACATTAAAATGCTTGAACACGTTTAAAGAATTAACTATTTTTTGACAGGGGTTAAAAAAAACCCGTGGTAGGTACAATGATTGTGTCCTGAACAAGGAATATATGCAATCACACATGCAAGAGGGGTGTTTACTCTAGTACCAGTACATTTATTAACCTGTACTTATCAAAGCTTTGTAACTCTGAAGTAGTGATGAATAGAAAAAGTGGGATTGAGATTAAGATGTAATAATGGAGGAGGAAGAACTCAGAACTCTTCTTCAGTCTGGTTCCAGATTTCTAATGCTGACGAGTGAGACTTTGAAAGCATGTAAGAAATGCATGTGCCAAATCCTTGGAAGTTTTTATGGAAGCTGCTACCTGACTCAGTTTTCAAAGCTGCGTGAGAGCTTTTAGCCCTGGGCACTGACCTGTCTATTTCAGGTCAGGTGCTGTAAAGGTGCCTCGCCCTTCTCCTGTGTTCCAGGAAACTGTCTGACTATGGAGGCTGTCAAGTGATATTTGGGCTTTTTTTTTTCCCTGGCACTTTCTGCTGATGCATTCAGCTCACAGTATAGTCCACTTGTCAGTGCAGTTAACTCACTTGTAGAGTAAGTGCAAGGCTTTTCAGGGAAGAAAGGTGAGGGTGCCTTTGTGGGAGTGACGAAAAGAGCACCTGCATCTGTGCAACCAGGCTGGTGGAGCTGATGTGTTTTTTCCACATCTTGCTTCTACTGCTCTGTGTTGCATTGTAGACCAGGCCTGTACACCAAAGTCTCCTTGTGGAAATATTAATAATAAGTTCTGTAGCAGTATGGAGGCACCCTGCCTAGGAAACTTAGTATGTGATGGTGGAACAGAGGCATGTCCACTCAGACTCGTGCTGTGTTACCTGCTGGTCCTTCAATGTCAACTCAATGCCCTTGAGCAAATACAAACCTAGGGATAGTTTGCTTTAGAAACAGCATTGGTTCTTCTCCACTATGACTCCAATGTGTCAGGAGTATGGTGCTTTCTTGAGAATTGGCTCAGCATTGCCTGAAAGCAGATTTCTCATTTGAAAGCATAAGGCATCTGGTGCAACAAATAAAAATGTGGAATAATTTAGTAAATGCTACCTGTTCTGGGTACCCTGGTGTCTAACTGTTAAAGAACATATGCAGTATTGTATGATGAAATGTATTTGGGTACCTTTTGCAATTTTTCTGTTCCTCGGTCTGTAAAATCCCAGTCACAAAAACTGAAAAACATTTTTTATTGATATGTTACAGAAATTCACTCTGCAGAGTTCCAGTGCTAATACTCTCCTTTTTTCAGCATGCCTTGAATAGTGGGGTACGACGCTACCATGTTGCTCCCGTCTTGTGCCAGCGGGCCAAAGTGGCCATGAGCCACTTTGAACCTAATGAATACATAAATTATGAAAAGCTGGAGAAGAACATCAACATTGTCCGTAAGAGGTAAGAGAGGAGAAGGGAAGAAGGGAGGGGTCAGTGTATTGAATTGAGCTCTGCAGTGACAGGAGAGGAAGAAAAAAATTTCATGGGGCCCTGGCACAAGGAATGTTTACCAGGGAAAGCAGCGCTGAACAGTGGCAGTTGTAAGTATAGTGGAGCATGTGTTGTAGTGTCTCGTCATAGTGGTGGGACACTGTGGGAAGAGTTGAAGGATATGATGAAGCACTGCAGCATGCAGAGTACCAAGCCAGTGCAGAGGTGCTAGAAAGGGCTCCGTCCTCTTTGTTTACCTCAATTTATTACTCTCAATGAGGAGACTTCACATTAGCCCTTGCTTCTTTCTGGGGCAGCAGCACGTGGGCAATGGTTGTTATAGGTTAATGCTTCTTTGCACTGTGTTCTGCTGTAGGTGTTACATGGATGGAACAAAGGGCTAGGAATTTGTAGCATATGTAAATGTAGTGACCTTAATCTGCTGATAGAGACTTGTGTGCCTGCTAATTTGTCATTCCTGCTCCACTTATTGTGGCAGTGGTTTGTATTACTTGTCCTTCAGTCTTTGTGTCCCTTGTTAAATGCGGTAGCTCTCATTTCAAGTTGTGTTGATTTAGTTACTTCTCAGAAGATCTTGCTACATACATAAATAGATTCCTCAGCTGATACAGCTGCAGGATGAAAGGTCTGAGGTCACAAAACTCCACTTAGTTGTATTTGCTGTGGGATCTGGTATTTGTGAATTGAATCTGACCTCTGTCTCACCTCTATATTTGCTGTTCTGAAGTATGACTCAAGAAGTGAGCAGATTTTTTTTAGTTTTTTTTTGTTTTTTTGGTTTTTTTTACAGTATAGGAAGATTAGAAAAGAAAGCATAAAATGACATCAATTCATATGTTTTTGAACTTTATGAACTGAACCCTTGTGTTCAACATGTGCCACTTGATATTTCAGTGCTGTAAGAAGAGCGTGGAGGTTTCTGTGTGCTAATAGATCTTAAGAGTCTGAGCAATATAGAGAAGCATTCTGTTACATGCTTAAAAGGGCAAATGTTGAAGTACATAAGATGCAGATACTAAAATTATTCTCCCCAGGCTTGACCGCCCTCTGACCTTGTCTGAGAAGATTGTATATGGACACCTGGATGACCCAGCAAAACAGGAGATTGAGCGCGGCAAGACCTATCTGCGCTTACGGCCAGACCGTGTGGCCATGCAGGATGCCACAGCTCAGATGGCAATGCTTCAGTTCATCAGCAGTGGGCTGCCAAAAGTGGCTGTGCCTTCCACCATCCACTGTGATCACCTCATTGAGGCCCAGTCAGGTGGTGAAAAGGATCTTCAAAGAGCCAAGGTCACTGTTGCAGAGACTTAACTTCTGTCTGTTTGAAAATGTCCTTCCAGTTGAAGGAAGAGCTTATTTTAAATTTTTTCCCAGAAGGACAGCCATGAATCAGATATGGTAACATATTGCCTGTGGTGGTCGGTTCTGTTGGTCAGATGGAGCAAAAAAACAGACTAAATGGATTTTTGGGAGGTTTTCAGCTCAGATTCATCCAAACCATGGTCCATGGTTTAAGGGACCGTGAATGTGAGAGAAACTAGTCTGAAGTTGTTAGTGATGGAGGCCCAGATCACATGTGTTCTGGAGAGAGAGTCAGATTACTCTATGTTGCAGTATGGCAGTGCAAAAAACTTAATGAGTGTGTGTTCCAGCATTGCACTAATGTATCTTGTGAGGGGGAGGCAAGTAGTTACTTTCCCAAACCATTTGCTAGTGATTATCTGAAGAGCAATAACTGAATGATGTGCAGCTTTCATGGCTCATGGGTATGGTATAAATGTGTGTAAAAGTATGGAAGATGTTGGGTTTTATTTGGGAATTTCAAAGTGGTGTTTGTCCAGCTGCTGATTCACTGCCATTTTTAAATTTTACTCAACTGTTTCACTGATTATTCCTTCCCAAATGAGCTTCTGTTCTGTAGTATATATTCATCTGTCAAGGAAATCTTGCTACTTTGAGTGGACTTGGCCTAAGTCCACTGCCAGAGCCAGGAGGAATTGCACCTTGAATGTTGATACTAGAATTTACGAACAGTAAACAGGGGTCAGCTGCATTTTAAGATTTTAGTCCATTCAGAGACTTGTGGTGTTGAAGTATCTGCTTTTGGCTTTCTTCAGTGGGCCACAATAAAGCAACTTGCACCACTCAAGAGTGTTTTGGGGAGTTCTTGCTCTGCTTGTCTCAGTCCTAAGTTGTGCCATTAACAGTTTGAGACATAATTAAATCAGACAGTTTCTTTTCTCCCATTCATCTGTTTTCCCCTTTCTCCTATCTCTGCATTTATTCTCAATAGTGCAATTATATTTGCTGCAGCCCTGAATTGAGCTGAGTCCCTTCTTTGCCATATACTCTGAGCAGAGCAAGTAAAGGTTCTGCCTTCTTCTGACTGGCTTCTGCTGCTGCCAGTTGGCACACAATGAATGCCGGCAGGCCAGAGGGTGGTTTGGATTTACTGGGGGAGGGATGCACAGAGTGGAATGACCCAACTCCCAGTGGAAATCGAGGCCTAAAGAGCTGCTGCTGCCTCTTGGGAAACTTCAGCAAATGTGTGCCAAGACAATTCTTCAATTATCTCTTTTTCCCTTTGTTCTGAAACATAGCTGCATGAGAACAGTCTTTATTGAATTCTCTCCTTCTAGAGCTTATCTACTCCAGCACTCTTCTGCCAATAACTGTTAGGATATAATAGTGTCATACTTCCTTGGCAGCCATGGTTTTTCTCACAATCAATTTTCACAGTGTGACCTCCACCAACAATGGTGACAGTGCACCAAGAAAGGCAGCATTATGTGAATTTTAAAGAGGGTACCTGCTAGAATGACAAACAACACTCACCAACTCCTTTGGCAGTGAACAACTTCCTGTTCCATTTCTTAATCTTTAAAAATAAAGCCACAATATTTATCTAAGGGATTTGAAATGTCTCCAAAGCATGTGTATAGGAAAAAGAAAACCTGGTAGAGAAGGAAGGAGGGGCTAGAATGAGTGAGGGAAACAGGTTAAAGAAAAACCTGAGAATAGGAAAAGTGAACACAGCATTTTTAAATGCCTTATTGGCAGGGTTTTCCTTAAATTGTACTGTTTAGAATTAGAAACTAAAAAAAAGATGCTTTTAGTAAAGCTACAAGTGGAATGAAATTAAATGGCCTGTTACAACTGTCTGTCAAACAGTCTTAATGTTAACCTTTTGGTTTTAAAAATTATGTGCACCTCCCTTCAGCTGCTGCAAAAGTGGGAAGCAAACTGCAGGCAGGTGTGTGAGAGAAGGGAACATGTTTGAATGAGCTTTTGATGTATGGAAGAACAAAATGTGGTACTAATGCTCTGTTTTCCTGTGTGAATAGGATATAAACCAGGAGGTATACAACTTTCTATCAACGGCTGGTGCCAAGTATGGAGTGGGATTCTGGAAACCTGGGTCAGGAATCATTCACCAGGTAAAGTGTGCATGTTTGCAGTCTTTGAACATGCAGTGGGCCTTTTACCTTAGTGTGAAGAGAAAGCTCAAGTAGAGAGAATTTGACCAGTTTAGGGAAACAACTTGCTTTGCTTGAGGCAGCCAAGGTTGCTTACTTGCTCTCTCTCAGTTATGTTGACAACAGTGGGGGTTTTTTTAAAGGTTATTTTGGTCAAACGTAACCTGATGTGTGATTAGGTAGTGCCAACAGCATGCTGTGTGAATCACAGGAGTTTGAAATACCTTAACTGCTTGTGGGCTGGCCAGAAGAGTATATGAGGACACAACAGAGCAACACGCTTCAAGTACTCAAGAGTGGTGACACATAAGGAGTTGCTAGGTGAATTTGAATAAAATGCAAAACAGTTTCCAAGTGTGAGATTCTCTTGTTATTACACTTGGATCTGGAAAAGAATATGACAGTCCCGAGATAACTTAACACTTAATGAGGCTTTTTGTTTTTTTAAAACCAACAAAAACTATCCTCTGTCAGGATGTCCCTAACTTGCTTGTGGTTGGTTTGCTTTGAGGGTCCAGTAGCCATTTTTCATTGTTCCTCTGAGTCTCAGGCAGCAAAAGTTGAAGAGCAGCATGAAGCAAAAGGAGTGGAGAAAAGAATGGATGACTGGTAAGCATCCCGTCAGCAGGGAACTTGTGACCAGGTGCAGTCAAGGGCTCTCTGCTATGTTTTCTTAGCTACAAAATGAGTTACTAAGGTTACCTTAACTTAATGTGATGCAACAGATGAACTCTTCAAAAGATTATGGGAACACCTCAGGTAATTTGTGTTCTGAAACCACTTGTAACATCTGTCACACGGCAACATAGCTCTGTGCCGTGGTTACCAGTCTTCTTGTGGCTGACTTTCTCTGGCTGAAAGAAACTGTTCCTGTTATATAGCTTGAGTACAACTCTGCCACAGTTGAGGCCTTGAGAGCGACCTTTCTTACACAAATATGTTAATGTGGCTACAAGAAATAAAGCTGAAAGTTCTGAAAGCAAATCCTTGGTCTTTTTGGTAGAGGACTGCCTTAGTTCTGTTCAAGCTGTTCTGTGATGCATGTGCTGTGGGTTCTGTGCTTCCCACAAAGGCTGTCCCTAATGTTGGTGTGGCACATATGCAGCGAGAAGTTCATTAGCTTGAGTTCTCTACAGTGTTGCTACCACAGAAATCTCTTTTTTTTCATTGAAGAATGGTTTTGTGGTTTTGTTAATAGTTGAAAAGTCTTGCATGGAACTAGTAGCAGCAATAAGGGAAGGGCAGCCTCTTGGTGTCTTGATGAGAAGTTCTTCTATGTAATTAAGTTTTGGCTGGCAGCATGGATTGGAAGAGCCTGTTGGTATTCTGCTGCTATGGGCACACAGAGGCTACAGAAGGTCTCGCTAGCATTGGATAAGTGAACTGACTTGGTCATCTGTTCATTAAGGGTATGGAGATTATGGAACAGGCTCTTCAGCCCTAACAAAGGTGGCACCTTAGCAAAAGCCTAAACCGGAAGGAAAAAAAAGGAGATGGTTTTCTAATTTTGTTTATTATCCTGGGATGAGCAAGGATCCTGGGACTAAGACTTGGTACCTTGTTCTGTCATTACATCCTCCACAAGGAGTTTGAAACAGAAGAGAATTTCCAGTCCAACCCAAATTCAGTTATTTTCTTGCTACTGAAATCTGCAAATACAGATTGATCTAAACTCTTGTTCATGTCTTCGTTCTGTCTTCCCCCTCCTTTTCCATGAAACAAGCAAGCAACCAATCCGTTTTTATTTTCAGATCATTCTGGAGAATTACTCCTACCCTGGGGTTATGCTGATTGGCACAGATTCACACACCCCCAACGGAGGTGGCTTGGGGGGAATCTGCATTGGTGTGGGTGGAGCTGATGCTGTGGATGTCATGGCAGGAATCCCTTGGGAGCTCAAATGCCCAAAGGTAGGAGCAGAAGAAATACAAAGCTTTGATGCCAGGGGTGAGATATATGATATGTAAGGAGCAATGATTTTCAAGCACTATGTATATAAGACACCAGATGCAATTGCAGTGTGACAGGAATACACCCTGCAGGAGAACTATATCCTGTTACCTTTCTGACAGGAAGTGATGTCAGTATTTTTTTCCCCCTCATTGGTGTTGCTCAGGTTATTGGTGTAAAACTGAGTGGCAAGCTCTCAGGCTGGACTTCTCCTAAAGACGTGATCCTGAAAGTGGCTGGTATCCTCACTGTCAAGGGTGGAACGGGCGCCATCATTGAATACCATGGGCCAGGTGTGGATTCAATCTCCTGCACAGGTAAGTCAGCACAGATCTCTGAGTGGATTGTTGGTGGAGCTGGGTGTTGAACTCTGTGGGGGCTGGGAAGGGAACCAAGCAAGAAGTACGAAATACTCTCCCTTAGCCTGGCCCAGAAGTTTGTACATGGCAAACTGGAAGAATGGTGCAACAAGATAGCACTCCCTCTCAGTGAAAAAGTGACCTCTCCCCATTAAATCTTCTTGTGATTTTGAGAACATGGAATGGTTAATTGTGAAGAATCCTGTAAGATGATGTGTCAGGATAAGAATATGGGTGGATGTATTCCAGTGTACACTTACAGGATGGAGATGTTTGTGATAAAGGAATGACATTTTTATTTCAGCCTAAATAGGACGTGAAAAGAAAAAAGAAACAGGTTAATGGGAATGTATGTGTGACAGCTGCTAAACAAAGAGCAGAGGTTCTGAGATGAGAAAGCAGTTTAACATGCAGTTTACACTAGCTAATTGTGGATCTTGGGTGCTGAATTTGAACTAGCAAAAATTGCAGTTCTCTGTAATATGCTAGTTAGGACAAAATTACAAGAAATGCGTCTTCCTTTAGCTTGAAGTGCAGCCTTCAATCTGGACTTCTCTCAATTTGCATGACTTGGCTACAACTTGGCATACTTGGTTTTAGAAACTGAGAGCAATTTGGGATTTTTCTTCTATGAAATCAGAAGAATTTTATATCTGCTTCTAGTTTGTTAAATGTAAAACAGGAGCTTATACAGCTTCATTGCTGTGTCCTTGAAAGGGGTGGTTGATCCCTGTGCTGTCAGCAGATATTTGGGATTTTTTTATTGTGTTCTGTCACTGGAAGAATTTTATTCAGCCCATTAAATTTCTCACAAATGTCTGGCTCCATCAGTAAAGATAAAAGAGATGGTAAGGAGGGACAGGACACTCATTGCAGGTAGCAGAGACACTGCTCACTGCTGTAAATTATTTGATGCTCAGTGCAAACAGAGGTTCCTTGTTACCCCTTCCAGTATCTGCAGATATCAGTGTAACTTTTGGCTCATTCCTTCCACAAGAGTCTGGTCACAGGCGCTGTATTGATCAGAAACATAGGGGGCTGAGCCAGCCATTATGTTGTCAGTCTCCTCTCAGCTGTGGCTTTATGTTTCTGTGGCTGATGCCCTGATCTTGATCTCTCTTAGCTTTGCTGTCTTTTGCATGACTTTTGGAGAATTGGGTGGCCTTGGACTTTCTCCTTTGATGCCTTGTTCTCTTCTCCCACTTCTCTAGGAATGGCAACAATCTGTAACATGGGGGCTGAAATCGGAGCTACCACATCGATCTTCCCTTACAATGAACGCATGAAGAAATACTTGGGCAAGACTGGGCGAGCTGGTAAGAGGATTTGGGGATTGAAGTGGGTAGAAGTATGGGTTCATGTGAAGGTGTATTCTGGAAGCAGTGTGCTCCTACAGTGTTGTCTGATGTGAGTTTTGACCTTACGTGGTCCTATAGGTCATCTGCTACAAGTAGGTACTCTGTAGGTGAAGTGGCTGGGGAATTACGCAGTGGACCCCACTGTGTTTAGTTGTTCTAGACCTTTTTTTCTCCCTCATATTTGCTGCACTTTTCAGATCTTCCTTCTTTATTATTCCAGATATAGCTGCACTAGCAGATGAATTCAAGCAACACTTGGTACCAGATTCTGGTTGTCAGTATGACCAGGTGATAGAAATCAACCTCAGTGAGGTAAGGCTTCTTTTCTTGTCATCTTGAATGCTGTAACATGACTCTGCTTTGTGTGAATGAGGACCAAGCTGGGAGTTCGATGCAACACCCCTGGCGCTGTGCTAGAACACGTGGAATACATTCAGGGCTGCTTCACTGACAGCTTATGCTCCAGTATTCATGTAGGAAAATTCTAGTTAAACAACTTCCAGATAGAGCTGTGAACGGAATTGATTTGCTGCTGTGTTTTGGGGTTATTCTTTGCTACTCTGATTTCTGACTTTGTCACTGTTTCTTAAAGCTGAAACCGCATATCAATGGACCTTTCACACCAGACCTGGCGCACCCTGTGTCAGATATTGGTGCTGTGGCAGAAAAGGAGGGCTGGCCTGTTGATATCAGAGTTGGTGGGTAGCATTTGCTCTTTCCTCTGCCTTCATACTTGTGGCATAAACCATGTTGTCTTGGGATAAGCTGTTGGTCACATAGCTTGGGATCCAGTTTTTCCACTGCTGCTGTATGTCCTTCGACTTTGGTGTAGTGTCATCTCTTCATGGCCATATGAATTTTCTGGAAAAAGTAGGGACCATATGGGCTAAGTGTGTAGGATGAGATCCAGGATAGTAGGAGGGATTTTACTCTCAAGAAGTAGACCAGGTTTTCTTCCGTTTTTGAAACTTCTGAATATTTGGATTGACAGGAATGTTACCCAATGAAGATGGCTTTTGTTAACAAAGTCTGGCATGGATTTGCCTGTTGCAGAAATTTGTCAGGAGCAGACTGTCAGCACTCCCAGCAGTTGGCTGTTGAACTCTTGGGATGTAATAAAATTAGTACTTGCTGTCCTAAAAAGCAGGCCTGGAAATTCATGTACTTGCTTTTGGGATGGTAACTTGTAGGCTGGCTTCTCAACTGTTGCTCATGGAGTGGAGGAAAGAATGAAAATAATGGAAATACATTGTAAAGCTGTATCCCAGGTAGGAAGTATATTATATGATAGTGTTATAAATAGGATACAGTTAGAACAGCTGAAACTGGAAGAGAATTCTTACTTTGCTGCTTAGTACCAGAAAGCTGTCAGGATGGTACAACATGTCCTCATGTGGTCTTCGTACTGTAACTAAGATGTTTTCTTTTCATCATTTCCTCAGTTTCTTGCCATCTTGATTTGAAGCTTTTTCTGTCTTTGTGGAACAATTCCTCTGTTTGGTTATTTGCTTAACCAAAGTGCAAGTAGGTGACACTCAGGTCTTGTAAAACAATAAGCTAGTTAGATTAGACTAGTGACTGGGTAGTGTGTTCTGACTGCAGCCTCCAGAGCTGGACAAGGGATTGCTTGTGACCACAGTGTATTGCTGGGAGGCTTGGCAGTGTTAGTACCTGAAGGCCTTTCAGATTGCTTATCAGCAGAAAAAGTTGGTTGTCCCTTGTTTGTTCTTTTGGGAGACAGGTCAGGGAGAATCTTCCAAGTACCAGATCTGCAGTAACCACCACCCTGTTTCTGTCACCACAGGCTTGATTGGCAGCTGCACCAACTCCAGCTATG